>NW_012192880.1:44517-59817 GCF_000504015.1 Erythranthe guttata | reverse complement strand
CTAAAGTAATAATTTTCGTAGTAGAAGAATGGTGAAGACAAACAAGGGGAAGGAGAAGCAAGGTTTTTTTTTTTTTTTTTCAGGAATCGATAATGAAATTTGTTGTTGTTTTTTGTGCTGTTACAAAAACAAACTGCATGTTCTCATATTGAATGATTTTGAACATTTGCAGTAGTGGGTAGTATCCAACGGCGAGATTGGGGTTTTCTGAAATAAAAAAATCGAACAACTGGTTCCAATAAAATGTTGTTTTCTTGTTTATGCTTGCAAAAATTGTTCATTTTCTGTTGAATTGCATGATTTTAAACACTTTCGCTCTTGGGTATCATTCGTCTGAAATATTAGTATTTCCCCAAATCACTTTTGGTCATAACAAGGGTTTGATTTTGGGCATTAGATGTGTTTAAATAATATAAGTCTTACTACACAACGGTAGTGCTATTGTAGTTAGAATGTATAAAAAAAGGTAATGGCATTTCTTCTGATGTAATTAAATAGTATATGTCGTATTGCCTAATAGTATAGGTATTGTAGGTGTATGGTATTGATACAATATAGTGAAGGTATAATTACAATACCTACATAGTACCATTGTTATCTTACAATTGTATTTTTTCTGATTATTGTTTTTCCTTTATAATCGTAATACACTTGCAGATGATGACGCTCAACAAGCTTGCAGGTGCTCTCCTAGCGCCTTCAAAGAACAAATGGACATAATTAAACCTATGATGACGGCCAGACACTTTGCTGCATTGGAGGAAAATCCTTTCGGGCATTTCTTAAACATGCCTAAGATATACCATAGTTTCTTAAAGGTGTCTGTTATGTTGAAGAAGATATACAACGTGGAGGAACGTACGTTCTGGTTTGGAGGTAAAACTATCCCTGTCGTCTTTGATCCTAGGGAGTTCAGCATCATGATGGGATTACAGTTTAAGGGGGTACCCATCGATAAAAACCTGGAAATAGAAACTCCTTTCATTAGACGTGTTTTTGGGGGTAAATTGACCCAAGTAAAGCGTCATCAAATTGCTGAAAAATTGGAAGAGTATGCTGTTAGGACCGACCAACAATCAATTGAGGATTTTTTTAGGTTGTACATTATTTTCGCTTGCAATACTTTCTTATTGCCAAAGGGCAACTTTCAACTGCCGAGGTACGCTTATCCACATGTTGACAAATTGGAGCGCGTAGGAGATTTTGCGTGGGGAAAGTTGGTGTATGATGTGCTCATTGAAAATATTGAGGCACACTTGGCTGGGCCAGGAGGGTATTTTGATGGTTGCACCATTGGATTGTTGGCATGGGTGAGTGAAAGGATCACTTCTTTGGGGTTCGCAATAAGCGTTTTCGAATACCCAAGATTTTTTCGATGGCACGACTCCAAAATACCAGCCGATGAACGTCAGGCTAAACATCTTTTTAGAGAACTCACACCAGACAAGGTAACAATTTTGATTTATGCATTTTCATTGTGTTATTTGCTTACGTAATAAACTAATGTACAATTTGTCTATATGTTTATTAGGTGATATCATTCTCCGTGCACAAAGAAGAGAGAAAGTTTTTTGGTTTCACCTGTGGAAGAACTATCTGGTCCTATTGTTGCAGCTTTGGAGGTCGGTGGAAAAGTGGAAGTCAAGCGTGTAAGTGAAGAGTACTATTAATGAGATGGACATGTCCCATTTGTAAACCAACATGATGTTGTTGTATTACACTAATCATTGTTTATTTTATGTGAACTGCAGCAGCATTTTGGAAATGCACAACAAGTGAAGAGGAAGAGTGTGAGATTGGAAGAGACAGAAGGGAAGAAGAAGAGAAGAAAAGCTCTTATTTTTTAAGAGGGGGAGGAGGAAGAGGAAATAGAAGTGCAAGATGAAGGGAAAAAAGAAGTGGAGGAGGAAGATAAATTTTTTAATGCTGTTGAAGAACTTGGAGATGAGGAAAAAAAAAGAGAAAGAAGGAGAACAAGAAGAAGAAGAAGAAGAAGAAGAAGAAGAAGAAGAAGAAGAAGAAGAAGAAGAAGAAGAAGAAGAAGAAGAAGAAGAAGAAGAAGAAGAAGAAGAAGAAGAAGAAGAAACCTTGATAGAAGTACTGAACATGGAGCGGGAGAGAAGGTCGAAGGCAAGAGAAGACAATCGAAGAAGAAAGAGTCGAGGACAAGGACGCAGCGTAGTCTCTGCTAAACTGCCCACAACAGTAATTATGATCATAATTTAATAATAAGTATTATTATTATTATTACTATTATCACTAATGATTCCTTTGGATATAGGTTGTCGTAGATAATTCTACGTACCAGGGGAGAACAGACTATGTATGTCGAGATGAACTTACTGATGTAGAGAGGGCAGTACTGGATGGGTACTTGGTTGATGTTGATTTGAGGTAAAATTACTAACTTACTGAACATTTGGTATATAATAACTTCTTATGTAGTATCGGCGTACTAAACAAATAGTGCATGTTTATTTCTATTGTAGTGCAATTGTGATCGAAAGAGGCCCAAATGTTTTGACTGGAAAGCATATGTGCGATCTTTTGTTTGATCAGCATCTAAGTGGGGAGCACATCGACATATACATGAGTCTGTAAAATTCCGAAGCGATCACGGATGAACATGGGCATTAGATTGATTATCTCGAGACCCCTGCCCAGGTATAAACTGGTTTAACAAATATGTTGCATTTTGTGTATACTGGTTTATCTTATATTTTTTTTATTATGTTTCGTAGTATGAGATACTGGCACGAGATCGAATGGACTTCAAAAAGATGGGTGATACAGAGTTGGATACCTTTTTAAAGAGCTTAACATATTTTGGATCTACCGCAGTTGAGAAGCTTGGAATAGCACGTCTCTACAGCAAAAAATATGTTCTGATACCTATAAATCCCAAAGATCACTGGTTCTTGCTTGTATTGGACCCAAACGAAAAAGTTTTTCGGCATTGGAACTCCCTAGCCCATTCTCCGACGAGCCCAGAAATTGCAAATTATATCGTAAGTCCTTAAATCGATGATTACTTCTTTAATTTATATATTGGTGAATGTGGTATATGTTTTATTAATCCATAGTTTGGGTATTGTGATTGAACGGTGCTGCAATATGGTAATGAAAATACATGTATACTAATATAATAGTATATTTTTGTAGGCGAGTTATTATAGCAGGGTGATTGAAAATAAAACCGCGTTGGAGATACCTTTAGATGTCGAATGGGTAGAAGGATGCAGACAACAGGAAGGGAATGATGATTGCGGGATTTTTGTCTGCATGTGGGCATATTGCCATGCTAGAGATGACGCTGAGACTTCGGAAAAGGCGAAAACTTGCTTGATCAAAAAACTCCGTCCAAAACTAGCACTTGTCTTCTTAAAGCACCAGGGCGTGGATAGAGGGCCAGTAGATGCTGATGCTTTGAACATATTTTGAACAATTTTTAAAATTACTTTTGATTATTTTTGAACAATGTGTTTTATGGGTGTTTTTGGGTTGTGATTGTCACGAACAATATGCTTTTGACTGTTTTTGCATGAACAAGTACTTTTAGATTAGTGTTTTCGTGCGATGATGGTATTAAACTTGTCCCCTTTTTGTGGTGTTGTGACACCTATTTTGAATAATGTAAGTGTTTTGCAAATTATTTTTTAATACTCTGTTAGTTTCTTGTCGATGCGTATAACCTACCCCATCTATACCATTACCTAAAATGAGGAATACCATAATGTTGATGACTTGAATTGCTCAAATTTGTTTTGCACATTTGTGATCCATAAGTTTGGGAAAGACATATTATATGTTTTAAATTAAGGTTGTAAGATTTTTTCACGTTAGTTTTAACTTTGGGGTTCAAAATGGAAAGAATGTATCGAATTCCTTACAAGATACACTACTAATGTACAATACTTCTATGTATAAGTGATTGTTTTCATCACAAGTGACCATATTCAACAACTATCAACTCCCAAGTTGTTTCAATTCTTGTAAATGAGTCACAAAATGAATAAATGAGGGATGAGATGGTTTTCTATGGTTGTATTGACCCCAAATGATACTATAACAAGGGTACTATTAGTAAAGTACATAAGTACTATATCGTTGTGACACGGATACAAACCAACGGTTCCGTCCATCCATATACACGCCACCGAATATACTAGTCGTTAGACCAATCAATACCATAATATTGATGGCTTGAATTGCTCGATTTTTTTTATACATTTGTGATCCATAAGTATGGGAAAGACATATAATATGTTTTAAATTAATGTTGTAAGGTTTTTTCAGGTTAGTTTTGACTTTGGCGTCCAAAATGGAACAAATGTATCGAATTCCTTACAAGATTCACTACTAATGTACAAGGCTTCTATGTATAAGTGATTGTTTTCATCACAAGTGACCATATTCAATACCTATCAACTCCCAAGTTGTCTCAATTCTTTTAAATGAGTCACAAAATGAATAAATGAGGGATGAGATGGTTTTCTATGGTCGTGTTGACCCCAAATGGTACTATAACAAGGGTACCATTAGTACAGTACATAAGGACTATCTCGTGGGAACTATAATACGTAGATATTGTACGATCTATGCGTGAGTTGTGAACGTGATATATAGAACAGTAGAAGAACAATAACTATCACTATATTGTATGAGTACATTTCTTATGAACAACAACAATTGATTCATCGATAGAGTTAATTTATTTGTAAGTACCCAAAGTACTTACACATTGACATTACAATACGATTAACAAGCTACAATACACGACACTAACTTTTAACTTGTATTGTTACGGTGATTAGTTAAGAAACATTACATAGGTTTGACAAATCATGTAAACTGCAAATATTACTAGGTTTAACACTATCAAACTTTGAATTACTCCAGCTTCATCTCTGGAATTCTTCACTTTACTTTTGCGATGAACTTGGTTCGTCGATCCACTCGTAGCTTCACTTTCTTCATATCGAGAATAATTGTGGGAGAAAGTTTGCCCAATTTCAAATGGCTCACACCAATGAGAATAGCCATAGTCTGGGCAACAATAAAATAGCCTCCCCGGATTCAAACTTGTCTCCGAAACCATGATTATTGTTTTTTTCCCACAATCACGACGCTTGCAGTTATCTTTTTTTATATTTTAAGCTACTCTTTTGAGAGTTGCTACTGGAAGAAGCCATGAATGAGAAGCAAATGAACATAATTAGGTGTTTTTTATAAGTTCTGACGACAAAAATAACGGCTATATTATTGTAACGGTCATAAAATTCAAATCGATTCATTTATTATTCTTCTGTGAACTATATTATGTTGTACGTTATACCATATCAACGTAACAACAATACTATTGTAACTAAAACAGCGCGCTCTATTGTAACTAAAACAGCCATATCATGGTACATACAAATGGATAAATAGTACGAAGTACATGTCAACAAAGTACAAACAACATAAAAAGAAAGTAGAAACAGAGTGCTACGGGACTGGTTGTTTGCACGTACGGCGATTATGTCCAGGTTTACCACACCGTGCACACTTCGTAACACGGGTTTCGACTTGCGATGGAATTCTTTTCGTCCTTCTACGTCCTGGTTGAGCTTTCGATGCAGGTGGATTAATAAATACATCTTCCGGGCCATGATTTGTTTGTGCATTGTACAAATCAAATTCCTCATCAAATGAAGGAATTGGATTAATTGTGTACTTGTATACTTCTTTGTACAAATCAACCCGGAAGCAAGGATCAACAAATTCAAATACCGAATATCCTTTCGACTCAATACATGCACATGCATGTTTGCACAGAAGTTTATCCAACTGCCAAGATTTGCAAGTACAGGTCCTAGTCTCTAAATCAACACCATACGACTTATCCTCTTCATACACCTCATAACGCGTACCACTGGAACTGGTATATTTTAATAAGCGAGAGGCCGTATAGTTGATTAATAATCTCTTTTCAACTCTTGGACACACTGTACCAGCCATGACTAAAGAATCTTCCCGTCGATTACCTATCATCTTCATTATTTTGATTCGTATCATATCAATCATGGATGGAACTGACAAAGATCGTTCATCTTTAACCCAACCATTCCAGCATTCAACTTGGTTACTGTTCATTATTCCCCATCTATCCCCAGAAAAGTATGCATTGGCCCAACGATTGGGATCCGAATCTCGGATAAATGATTCCGCACGAGGCATTGATTGAACTATATGAGATATATGTTCCTCAAACTCTTGCCGAGTAGGAGCAATTGCAGCCTTATGTAGAACACTCACCCAATATGCTTTGTTGTGCAATGGATACGATCTTAGAACCTTTGTTCTAAAGTTATCCTCCAAATGTCGCAAACAATAAGCATGGTTGCTACCAGGAAATACCAGTGGAATGGCTTTAATAAGCCCCGAATGACGATCAGAGAAAATTGTGTAATTTTTCAATAAACCCCCATTGTGATAAACAAGAATCTCTTTCAGCTTATTACAAAACCACTCCCAATTTCTATCATTCTCGGCATCAACAATTGCATAGGCCAATGTGTATAACTCATCATTTGGATCTTTGGACACAGCAGAAAGTAAGCAACATTTGTACTTATTTTTAATATGAGTCTCATCCAAACATATCATTTGCCTACACCCACGGTGGAAACCCAAAATAGAATTTCCAAAACTAATAAAGATCCGAAGAAACTTTTGAGTTTGAGGGTCAATCTCATAATCGGCACAACTACCAGGGTTATTCTGTTTTAGTGCACGACAATAACGTCTCAGTTTATCATAACAACTCGACTCATCCCCATGAATGTCATACATTGCTTTTTCCTTACCTCTCCACGCCGTATAGTACTTAAGCTCCACACCGTACTTTCTTTGGACCTCATTCAAAATAGCAATTGGTTTGTAATCTGGCTCATCTCTCAATTTTTGTTTCATAAGTTGCGAAATCCACGTAGCATCGGCTTTGGGATGACCCCTTGTATGAAGAGTAGCATCACCACAACTGTGCTCAAGAATACATTTGCGAATGCCGAATAACTTGTCTGATTTATGAACTGATGCATAAACCCTCCATTTGCAATTTTCAACAATGCATACGGCTATGATCTTTTGTTGATCATTTTTCTTGTACTTAAAGGTTCGATTGTTAGCAATGCAGTAATTTTTTAGCATAAACCTAAAATCATTAGCATCTTTGAAAATTTGATTCTCCCCGCGTATGCAATGTCTCCATGCATCAATTGAATCTCCAACCGGATTGTACTCAATTTGCAACGGACTGTTGGAACTAACAGACTCACTGGAAAATGCAAAAACAAGGAAACAAATTGGATTATTACAGTGGACTACAAATAAATTGTAACAATTGAAATAAGTACTTTGAGTGGAATGCTTGCATACGAGAACTCAATTTATAAGATACTTGATATACAATCATTCCATATTATTAGTAGCCTTATATGATACTACGAGCTTAGTTATTCTACACTATCACTATAGTAACACGATACTATGTAGTATTATATTCTATGCTATGATGACATAAACAAATTTTAAATGCATACAAAACAGAATGGCTGCATACCCGTTGCTGGGGGTCCTCCTTCTACGCCCATCAAGTGCATCAGTGCGGCTCACCATAATGTCGACCACACTCATGTGCATTACCAAATGCAATGTAACCATATTCACCACGTCTTCGTCAGAAGTCAGTGTGACAAACATTCTTTCACGGGGAGCCAAGTATTGGAGCACCAATTTGTCGGGATGTATATCGTTCCACTTCATTAAGATAGATTCATAGATCTCCTTTAAAGTCGAATCATTCTTAATGGAAATGATGTGCAGATAATCACTGTACCGACAACTTCCAATAATACCAGCGGCGATGGGGTTTGATTCACCATTTGCTGCCATTGTTGGAAATTTCAGTTTTTTTTCGCGGTCGGAAAACAAAAAGTAGTAACAGAGAATATGAGGAAATGAAGACGAGAGAGAAACAGAAGAGAAAAAATGGAAGAAAAAGGAGAGAGGAGAGAGGAGAGAGAAAGAGTGTAAAAGAAATAGAAGAAAGAGGAGAGAGGAGAGAGGAGAGAGAGTGTATAAAGTGAAAAAAAGTGGGGTCAGGGACTGAACTGCATGTTTATGTGTGATTTAGGGACTGACCCGCTAGTAAAACGTTACTGGGGACTGACCCGTATGTTTGTTTTTGAGTTGGGGATTTATTTGTACTTGTCCCTTATATAAAAGGCAAAACTACAGCCACCCCTTGAGATAAGGTATAATTACTAACAAAATCCTATTGTATGCATAATTACAACCACCCCTCAACTATGTATTGTCTTACACATCCGCCCTACGATGTCAAATTTACCTAGGGGTGTTCATCTGGTTGGTATCGAACCGAAGGAAAAAATTCGTACATAGATGCGATGCTATGTAGCACAGACAAGAGAAGACTGACACGCCGAAATGGAAAAAAGTTGGGGAAATGTGCAAATATATTAAATATAGTGATGTATTCATAAATGTTAAAAAGCATTATAAACATTAACATGAATTTTTATGCAAACATGATGAGTTTTTCTGTAATTTAATCTTACTTCAGAAATGGTTGCAATTTGCCTACAAGTGACAATTGATATTATATCAAACATATTATGAATGGGGATAAATTTATTTTACTATAGAATTAAAATCTATAAAAGCCACTAGAAGATAAACATACACATAATTTAAAAAAAAAAAAAGAAGAAGAAGAAAACTAAAAGTAGACATTTTTTAGTCTTTATTTTAAATAAGTTTTGAATTTTTTATTTTTGAGGAAACAAATTTTTGTTTTTCCAATATTATCAAAAACGTCCTAAAAAATTTAAGTATTTACGCAAATGAACCCGAAATGTTGCAGGCAGGCGTCATGGAGTTTGAATTCTAAAACGTAGAAACACGCCTATATAGAATTTTTGGTGCATTTTATGTGTGGAGTTTGTACTTGGAATTCAACAAGTTTTAAAATATGTAGAAAGAGATACATACTTCATAAATATTTCTTTGTTAATCTTGTTCACGTGCTTCGGCAGAATATCCAACACAAATAACAAGAGATGAAAGCAAAGTCGGTTTTGAGTACTATAAGCGAGAAATGAGATCGCTTCGAGCCCCTGTATTTTAAAAAAAAAGTTAGGGGGGCCCAAATAATATTTTGTACTCTTTATACATAGTAGTTATAGTATTAAATGATATTCAAAATATATAAATCATTCAACAATTTCAATAACCTTATGTAACTATATTATTTTACATAGCTGTCTGAAATTTGTATACTTATTCTTGCATTTGATGTAAATGAAATGTCTTAAATTAATTATAGTTAGTTAGATATTGAGTTCTTCTATCAAATTTTTATCTATTTCAAGATTTTAAACTTTTTTCAGCAATCATTGCATTTTTTTAACAATCTACATTGTTTATCTCTAATTTCAAAGAGTTTCGCCAAGTTGAAACATACTATATTTTATTTTATTATATTTAAACAAAAGTTACATATATTTGCTTGTTCAATAATACTTCTATGACTGTATTCACAAAAATTTTAGGCCTAACCACGTAAACTTTTGATTTGCCTTAACTTTAATAATACTTTAGTCAATATTTCTCCAAAGGCTAGAGAAAACCCCCTAAACATTACAATAATAGGGAGAGGTTCATTAATATTTTCACTATATGAGATAAACCCATGATCCTTCATGACACTTTATAATCCAAGAAATGTCCTTCCACTATCTTCTACTACACAATACCGATTACGTTTGTTATTTTATTTTATTAATTTTCATTTTTTATTTCCTTTTTTTTTTAATATATGTTTATATTTTTTATTTTTTATTTAATTTTTTTTCTTCAAAGATTTTTGACGAAACTTTTGCAAAAAAGTGTAGGTAGTGCCTATAACCTATATTCTTCTAGGATAAATGATGTCTTCTAATTAGCTTGAATTCTAGGATAAACTATATTCTTTAAAACTCCAAGTGAATTAGAATTCAATATGTTTATGTTATTCATGTTTTGCCACTACAAATATTACTAATAAGTATTGAAATACAACTAAGGATTGTGTGGCTAGGGTCGGAGAGCGCCTTACCTCTAGGACCATAAGAGAATTGATTTGGCCTGGTGCGTAAAAATCGCTTAATAATTAATTTTGCACAATTATTTTAGGTGCAAAGCTAGTACAACCTTAGTATTCTATAAATTAATATACATACAGTATATACAAAATATATTTAATATATAATAATATAAAAGTCAATCTAATTGTTGTAGTCAAATAATAGAATTATGAGTATTTGCAAAATAGTAGATTTCATCAAAATAAATTGTAAATTTGAAATAATCCAAATTCATTATAACATCCGTTGCAAACAAGAACATTAGTATTTGAAAAAAAAAAAAAAAAAAAAAAACTCCAAACAAGCATAAACGGTTCAATCGCCACCACCGTTAGGGAAGCCTTCTCCCTCACCACCACCATGATTGTTCAAAAGTACTTCCTAATAACTTCGGTGAACCCAATATACTCATCAGGGTCCACTTCTTCGTTGTCATCAACTATCATCGGCCCATCACCCGTTATCACTGACGGCGTTGGAGGTGGTGGTGGAACTAGTTGAGCCACTGGAGTAGTCGATGGTTGCTGGCCGGTGCTGCACATGGCCATCGCCAGTTGAACCTGCATCGAGGTGCCGCGCTCGGGATCCGCGGCCCGATATTTGTTGAGGAAAACTGTCAGTGGCTCCACGTAGTCATCCAATCCCAGTGAGCCTATGGCGGCGATTACATCTTCTAGAGTGATGATTGTTCTATACTGGCTGCGAGCCTTCTCGTTCGCCTCACTAGTTACAATGGCAATGAACTCTGAGATGCACTCTTGAATAATCTCATTTGCATCATCAGCGATTTTTGCATGGGGGAGTGCCCTACGTAAAATTCGGACGATGTTGACTATCGGCATATACTGATATGCATCGCGCCTCCAGCTTTGTGGTGACGCCAGATTCTGATCACCGGCATTTGTTGTGGGGAGGTTTGCGGCTGCACCGGCTCTGTCAGCTGCCTCCTGGTTAATTGTCCCTGATATGAATGAATTGTATATATATATATTTAGAAGCATGTGAAGTAAATGCAACCTAATATATATATATATATATATATATATATATATATATATATATATATATATATATATATATATATATATATATATATATATATATATATATATATATATAAAATATACACAGAGACATTTGATTGGCCTCAATTGGTAAGGTCAAAAAAAAATGTTAATATTTAAAATTGAGTAAATTTTTTGTTACATTTTCTGAACATTTTTTAATTTTGTGATTCTTGTAAAATGGCAAAGTAATGATATGGGAACTATGTAAAAAATAAATATAACCCGTAATTTATTACTCTTAATTAGTTTTAACAACAAAAGAATATTGACAATTGTGCGTATTTACTCCCATTTTTTGCACTTATGCATACAATTAATTGTCTCACTTCACTCTGATTCTCCTATTACAGTTCGAGTATGTATCATCTCACATTTTATGTTATCATTACACCTCATGGATATGTATATATGTTACCTGAATGAATAAAATCCATAAGATGAAACATAGTATCCGATTTTGCTTTTAAAAAAAAATATTTAAGACTATTTTTCTCGATTTTTTTATCCCAATTCGTTTTGTCTACATGAGGAACATCATTTTGATTTAAGATTTGAAAAAAAGACATGGAGACAATATTTTGTTCTGTGGATTTGTTGGTAAATGTGACTGCCTAAATGGTGAACTACGTTTTACTTTGAGATATATAGTGTAAAAAGTAAAAATAAAAGGAAAAATAATAATTGAAGTATATAAGCGCAAAATCAAAATAAAGAAAACTAACGTATGTCGTGCGCCGTCAAACCATAAGTTAACTAAAAATATCACTTGGCAAATATAAAAGTAATCAAAATAGAATCATATACGAAAGCCGGCAAACAAATGATTTATATTTAATTCAAACAACATTCTCTATATGAGAGGTATCTAATAGATCTGTAAACTTAAGATCGTACTTATATAAAATAATAATAAAAAATCAAATTAACACTGATCATATAGATTTTATCCAATTCATAAATAAAAATGATAGCAAATTTTTTTTGTGCAACTTTTACCGTATGCAGATGCAGATACTCTCGTGGTATTTTTATGTTGTTGATTTGAGTTTCCCCCACCCTCCATTTTCAAGATTTAATTCTAAATTTTATTTGTGATTTTTTTCTTCACACTCAAATGACACACACCAATTCACTATATACCTCTTAGTTTTTTGCTATTGAATGTGAAGTGTAAGGCAAATGTGAATTTAATATATAAAGATAAGTTTAGGGTTTGGAAATGAGTCCACAAGGACACATTAGGACGGTGAAAATTTGTCATTAATAGTGAAAGTAAGAGCAAATATGGGAAACATAACATATTGCATTTTCTTTTGATGAGTGAAAATGTTGTCAAATTGAAAAAAAATTACTATAATTGCTTGTTTTTAGGAGGGGAAGTGAATTAAAAAAAAATACCATAAATGTATTGGTAAATATGACTCGAATTAACATATTCACGCAAGTATATGAAATATTTGGTTAATTTTTATAAATATTGGATTCTCGTATATGAAATAACAAGAAAATATGCCTGAAATTTGCAAACAATTATGGTAATAAAATATACACATAGCAACATCATTGACTCTGGTTCAGACGCCCCAAAACATATAATGCATCTAAGAATTTTGGACGAAACTCACATCCTAGCTTGATCCCTCAATTATAGGAAAGGTACTGAAAATTCAATATTTTTAGAATATATCAACATATCTAATTAATTATGATTTCAGCCAAAACAATGTGTTTAAAATTGTACAACCAAATATGTATGTCGATTTTCAGCTAACTGTTTAAGAGTCATGATACATTTTCGGCTGATTGTTTGAATATATGGAATTATAAACAAAGGGAACAATGTCGTTCTTGCTATTTAATCACGCCGCAACAGAATCCATGCATGAAGTACATATAAGATTTGTAGAGTATATATATATATATATATATATATATATATATATATATATATATATATATATATATATATATATGTGTGTGTGTGTGTGTGTGTGTGTGTGTGTGTGTGCGCGCGCGCGTGCAAGTAGGGGTGGAAATCAGAACAAAATTTCTGATTTCCGCCGATTACGATCCGAATTTTTATTTTGAAAACAAAATATTTTTAGTCCGATTTCCGATTTTTCCGAAAAAAATCAGATCGGAATCGGAATTGTATATAAAATATTTGGAATTTCTAAATTCCGATCCGAAAATATTTTCAAAAATGTTTCCGAATAATTCCGAAAATTTCCGAAAATTATTACTATATATTAGTTATTATATATTCTACATACTATTTTATTTTCTATTACTAAACTTAAAGACCTATAACAAAACAATAGCAGGCCCACTACATACTTCTCCATCCCATTATCTCTAAAGTCTAAACACTATTTCCTTGTTCTCGTTCTCTCTTGCCAAGCGCCGCTTCACATGTGAAGAACCAATAATTAATTTCCTCTCAGAGAAAAAGCCATGGCTTTTCCCATCATCCTTGCGTAGCAGCTATGGTGGTTTCTTCTTCGTCAAATCGCCGACAAACAACATTCTGGAACAGAACAACCCTTGTTCATAAAAAATAATATTTATGAACACCTTACTTTTGTTCTTACTTCACCCTCATTTATCTCATATTTTATTTCTCGATCGAACAATAACCCTCATTTATCTAATATTTTATTTCTCGATCGAACAATAACCCTCATTTATCTAATATTTTATTTCTCGATCGAACAATAGGTAATATTCTAATTCATTATCTTTTGTGATTTGAGAGCAGAAATAATATTTTAAGAATTACTTACGGGTAATTTCCGAAAAAAATCAAGTAAATTCCGAAAATTTTCGAACATTTCCCAAACATTTCCGAAAAATAAATATTCCGAACAATTCAGAAATTCCGAAATTTCCGAAAAAATTGGAATCGCAATCAGAATCCATAAAGCAGTTCCGAAAAAAAATGGAAATTTTCCGAAATGGCTGTTTCCGATCCGATCCGTCCGATATCCACCCCTATATATATGCTAGTAATCTACCCGTGCGATGCAATCCAACATAACTAGAGAATTAATAATTATTATTCATTTTTCATGTGCTAACAATAAATGAGAAGAAATCCAACATTATATACACTTGTTCATATATATCTTACGTTTAAAGAAGAAATGGTAGGAAAAAATTTATACAAAACTTTTAACACGTCATGGTCATTCTTGGATCTTAATTTCCTTCTGAACTCAATTATCTGTGATCTCTCTCTCTCTCTCTATATCTCTCTTTTTTTCTTTTTTTTTTTATAATTATTTTATCGAACATTTCCATTTATGTAGCGATAGATTATGGGTTCAGTCCTAATTATATGTGTGTTGCGAGAACATTTTTTTCACCAAAAAAAAAAAGAAAAAAAAAGGGGGAGTACATGGAAAATTAAAGTAGGCAAATGAATTTTAATTGTTACAGGTGCATGAAATTTTTGGTTAATAATAAAAAAGATCTCTTACATAAGAACTATTACCGCTCAAACTAATATGAAAAATCCTAATGCTTGTTTTAAAATGTTATTTTTGTATGTAGCGATGATTAAAACTTGTCTGAACTCGACAATAGTTAATAAAATAAAATCAAACTCAAACATAACCGTAAATGTTCGATAAATTTTTGAATAATCGATGATTCATTTGCAATGTTATAAATGTTATATATATATGTGTGTATATATATATATATATATATGTGTGTGTGTGTGTGTGTGTGGGGATAATTACATTTTTGGTCCCTCAAGTTTGCCCGTTTTTCATTTTTGGTCCCCCATTTACCGCAGTCAACAAAATACACTCTCGTTTTATCACAATTTAACACATTTGGTCCTGCCGTTTGGTTGACCGTCTCACTTAACAGTCAACCCTCATGTGCCACGCACGTGACTTCAAATTAGGGCTCAAGTCGTATTTTTTTCCCCCAAAATCAACATTTCTCTCTCTCTCTCTCTCTCTCTCTCTCTCTCTCTCTCTCTCTCTCTCTCTCTCTCTCTCTCTCTCTCTCTCTCTCCCCCAAAATCAACAAAATTA
>NW_012192880.1:24511-42830 GCF_000504015.1 Erythranthe guttata | reverse complement strand
AGAAAGCAAATTCCCTGGTGGAATTTGCCCCAAATTACGGTAAGGAGAACTCAACTTGAACCCTAATGTACTGTTCTTGTCATTAACAATGTGGCTGATAAATTTCTTATTTGGTTTCCTTTCTTGTGGCAAAAAATCAGTGTCAGAAAGAATTGGGATAAGTACTTGGTGTACTGTTAAAATGTATTATGGGGGGGTACTGAAACATGGTCCAGAAACGAGGGTACATAGGTGGGTGTGAGGAGTTTTTTGATTTTTCAAAACCTGCTGAGATGAGGATGCTTGATATGTGGATAATGTCACGGGAGTTGGGGTATTCTGATAGGAAAAAAATTAAATTTTGGTACAAATATGGGGCAAATCTGAATATGGGTAGGTACTTGGAAACTGATACCAGTGTTGCTTCTATGAAACCTATTAACTATGAAGTTGAAATATACTTAGAACAGTTGGGGTTGGAAGAAACTGTGAATGTGGTACCTACCTTGCAAAGTCAAGTTGCATCATCATTCATTACTGATGAGCAAACTGACAATGTTTTACCTGAATTACCCAATGTTGAACCTGAGTTAAGCAATGAGAGTGACAATGAGGGAGATGGTGATGAGTTTTATGATAGTGATTATGACTTTGAAGAAGATGACAAGTTGTTTGAAGCCTATGTAGATCCAGATACTGAGTTTGATGGGGTTAAATCAAAGGGTAAAGATAAGGTCTCTGAATTTGTCTCAGATGGTATGTATACTAGGATGCTTAATGAAGAAGGTGGTGATGACTGTGTTAACAGTGACTCAATGGGCAGTGATTGTGGCTCTGATGATGAACATAGGGTTAAATTCCCCAAGTTTAATCCTAAAACTGACAATAAAAACCCTGAGTTAAAACTTGGGTTGGTTTTTTCTACAAAAAAAGAAGCAAAATTTGCTATAGAGAGCCACTGCTTTAGGAGGGGATGATGATCAAGTTTTACAAGAATGACAGTAGAAGACTGAGGGCCTGCTGTAAGAATGATGGTTGCAAATGGTCAATACATGTTTCTCCAATGCAAAATGACAAGACTTGGCAAATCAAAACTTATGTGTCTGACCATAACAACTGTTATTGGAACTACAACAACAGCAGCCTCAAGTCCAACTAGATTGGTAAAACTTTCATGAAAAAATTCAAAGAAAATCCTAAGTTAGGCACAACTGAGTTCAGAAATGAAGTGTGCACAACTTTGAAAGCAAGTGTCTCCAAATCTAAAGCCTATAGGGCAAAGCAAAAGGCACTAAAGGCTATTCAAGGTTCAGAAGAAGAACAGTTTCAAAAAATAAGATCTTACTGTGAAGAACTCAAAAGAACAGACACAAATGCCACTGTTGTTTTAAAATTGACAGAGGACACAGAAGGTTTGAGGTTTCAAAGATTGTACATTTGCTTTTCCGCTTGCAAAGAAGGGTTCAAGAATGCTTGTAGATCTGTCATAGGAGTGGATGGGTGTTTTTTGAAAGGGCAGAGGGGTGGACAATTATTGGCTGCAGTTGGGTTGGATCCAAACAATAACATATATCCAATTTGTTATGCTATTGTTGAGGGTGAAACTAAGGAAACCTGGATGTGCTTCCTTCAGTTGTTAGATGAAGACATTGGCTTTGAGGAACAACACAAGTGGAGATTTATGTCTGATAAACAAAAGGGACTTATCCCTGCTTTTAAAACTCTATTCCCAGGTGCAGAAAACAGATTCTGTGTAAGGCACTTACACGTTAATATGAAGAAGGATGGCTTTGGGGGTATGGCAATTAAGAGTGCACTGTGGGCAGCTGCAAAAGCCACTAGAATTGAAGAGTTCAAGAGGAGAATGGAAGAACTGAGGGCTATAGATGAAGCTGCATACAATTGGTTAGTGAAGAAGCCTCCTCAAAATTGGACCAGGTCTCATTTCAATCCATTTCCTAAATGTGATATCTTGTTGAACAATATGTGTGAGTGCTTTAATTCTTTCATCCTTGATGCAAGAGAGAAACCAATAATACCAATGCTTGAGTGTATAAGAAATCTGTTGATGGCTAGAATGGTGTTGAATAGGGAAAAGGCTCTAAAATGGGATACAAGCATTTGTCCCAAGATCAGAATTGTCTTGATAAAGAATATGAAAGAGGCTGGTGAGTGCATCCCAATGAAATCAGATGAGTGGAATTTTCAGATAGTGGGGATGTATGATCAGCATACTGTTGACATAAGAGCAAAGAGTTGCAGCTGCAGAAGATGGGATTTGACAGGTATCCCTTGCAAACATGCCATTTCTGCCATTTGGTGTAGGCATGAAGACCATGAGCTATATGTTCATCACTGTTACAGTGTTGACTCATATAAAAGAGTATATGAAAACTCCATTTCACCAATAAATGGACCATAATTTTGGCCTCAATGCACTTTGCAGCCTCCATTACCACCAATGTATAAAGAAAAAGCTGGTAGACCACAAAAACTGAGAAGAAGAGAGCCAGATGAGCCACCTTCTGTTGGGGGAACAAAGTTAAAGGGGGTTCCAAGAATTAATAAGTGCAGAAAGTGCGGGCAAGCAGGGCATAATGCTAGGTAATGTGGAGGAAAAAGAAAGGCTGTGGAATAAACAAATGAATTTGATCAAGGTGTGCAAGAATCTAGGGAAGAACCTGATCAAGGTGGGCAAGAATCTAGGGAAGAACCTGTTACACAACAAAGCACTGCTGCAATGAATGTTTCTCAAAGAGGAGAAACACAAGTTCCACAGAGGAATATGCAGGTAACTTTATTCATTTTTTATTCAATGTTTTTCCTTTTTTCAATGTTTATTCTTATTTTAGTTTATTATTATTATTATTAGATCACTGTTGTAGGTAAGAAGGCCAACAAAAAGGCAAGTGAATATGACAGGAACTTCAAATACTACCTCTACAATCAATGTAAGTGTTTACTGAACCTTTTGATTGTTTAATGTACTTAATGGATTGTTTACTGAACATTTTTCTTTTTGTTGATGTAGATGCAGATCAATGAAGGTTCAAGTGTAAGTACTCCTGTCATTGTCAAGGGAGGAGTTAATTTCATCACAATGTCCAACCTCAGATCTGCTTTTGGTATCCAAGGCTCTACAAGTTCTGCAAATCCATTCACTGCACCAAGGCCAGCCAAAAAGCCAACACAATCAAAGAATGGATCAAAGAAGACCACATAACTTCATGTTTTTCCTATGTTTGAATTGTTGTTGCAATGACTTTTGGAGTACTTTATGGACATATACTTTATTTTGTTTGTTTTGTCATCCATTGGAATGATGTTACTTTACTTTGGTTTGTTTTGTTTGTTTGTTGTTGTTATGTTCATTTGGAATGTTGTTTAATTGGAGTCTTGTTCATTTGGAATGTTGTTATTTGGAATTCTGGATTTGTTGAGTTGGAATGTTTTTCAATTGGAATTTTTCTGGGATTTGGAATCCTTCATGCTTGTTATTTTAGTTGTTATATATATATTGATCTCATTTGTTGGTCACCATCACACAGTAGCACACATTACCAACACACATTTGCATTCAAAACATCAATATAGTCTAACCATTCATTACATTCAAAATATGCATTACAAAAGTCTATATAAGGAGAACATTACATCAATTGAGCTTCAACATCAGACAACATTACATCATTAGAGCTTCAAAATCATATGCATTGCTATAAACAAAAGCAAAGCAAGAATCACAACCATCAACTTCATTACTTTATTCTTGTATAATTCAAGTTGAATCAACATCTTCCTTTGGTTTTCCTTCTCTTCTTTCATGTCATCTTCCAATTTGTTTAATTTCTTCAACAGTCCGGGAATAATTTGTTTTGACCTTTCACACATTTCTGGATCGACCCACTCAAAATAATTGCAATGTGATACGTTCTGTGACAAAAAAAAAATTGAAATTCATAACTGGAACAAATGGCACCCCTTAATTTCAGATATTTACTCACCATGTAATTCGCACATGCAAGAAATCGCCGCCCAGGGTTTTTATCAGTCCACGAAGTGTTTATTGTAAGCTCAATTCCACATTTACATGTATGAGCTTCGATGGAAATGGTCTTGCACTCCAACCCCCAGAATCATTGCCAGTTTGCTGTTTTCGATTTGATGTGGTAGATCGACTACTCATATTTTCAAGAAGGGGAGAGAGAATTTCGTGATTTGGTGTTTGGATTGTTGAAATTGGAATTTTTTTCCAAAAATTAGGGTTCTTGGAAAAATCCCCAATTTGAGAGAGAGCGTGGAGAGAGAGAAAGAGAGAGAAATGTTGATTTTGGGGGAAAAATACGACTGGAGCCCTAATTTGAAGTCACGTGCGTGGCACAGTTGACTGTTAAGTGAGACGGTCAACCAAACGGCAGGACCAAATGTGTTAAATTGTGATAAAACGAGAGTGTATTTTGTTGACTGCGATAAATAGGGGACCAAAACTGAAAAAGGGCAAACTTGGGGGACCAAAACTGTAATTATCCCTATATGTGTGTGTGTAGAATCTCAATTCGAATGCTAATTACTCATCACTTATTAAATTTTGGGATATGAATTACTTAATTATATAAAAAATAGTCATTCGTGACATTAAATTCGTGTAGTATACAAGATTTTCATGTATTTAATAACAATGATGTGGTCATTTCTCGCAATCTCAAAATAAGCATTCTTTATATTTTTTGAATTATAAAACTAGTATCTCAAAATTGAAAAAAATAATTATTAAAATAGTAAAAATTAACAGTTGTAATAGGAAATATATTATGCTATATAATATAATTTATTAGTGATATTTATATTACAGAAACAACATCAACCTTCATACAAATCTGATATCATAAATAAAAATACTTTTATAATAAATGAAAAATACGTCTCTAATAGTGGAAAATACATTTAATTACTCTTTGTTGTGTCGATACAATTCCAACACTAACCGCTGATTTTTTCTTGAGATAACAAAGAAGACGGAATTGTAGTAGATAAAAATAAAATAAAATAAAAAAATATAACTAGAATAAAAAAATAATTACAATATTCTTAAAAGGAAGAGACTAATTTTTTTGGGGTAATGGCAAATAGGCCCATGACAAGGGCACTTAATTAAAAGAGGGACATCCAACTTTTTTGTCTTTCAAATAAATCAGCTCATTCAAACTTATTTGCAAATAAGGAAAATCCTTTTATATATACCAAAATTAGCCCCATTTCATTGAAACTCAATTTAACTCCAATTTCATGATTTACACCTCAATTTAGCCCAATTTCATCAATTAACCAATTTTAACCCTAATTTCAATTTTGACCCCAATTTTGACCCGCCACCACCGGAGACCGCCGGTCGCCGCCGTTGACCGGCGATGACTTTTTTTTTTTTTTTGAAATTTTTTTTTTCCTGAAATTTTTTTCCAGCCGGTCAACTGCCGTTGACCGCCGGGTCTCCGGCATTGACTTTTTTTTTTTTATATATAATTTTGTTTTTTCTTAAAAAAATATTTTAACTAATATTACTGTCTTGGCTGCTAAATTACTGTCCCCGGCAGTTATTTAACTGTCCGAGACAGTAATTTAACTGTTAATTGACTCTTTTGTTTTTTTTTTTTCTTCAAAAATATTTTAATTAATATTACTGTATTCGTTGCTAAATTACTGTCTCCAGCAGTTATTTAACTGTCGGAGACAGTAATTTAACTGTTAATTGACTTTTTTATTCTTAAAAAAAATATTTTTAATTAATATTACTGTATTCGTTGCTAAATTACTGTCTCCTGCATTTATTTAACTGTCGGAGACAGTTATTTAACTGTTAATTGACTTTTTTTTTTCCTTAAAAAAATTATTTTAATTAATATTACCGCCTTGGATGTTAAATTACTATCTCCAACAGTAATTTAACTGTCTTAGACAATAATATTCATAGTATTACTGTTCGAAAAAATAATATTCATAGTATTACTGTCCCAAACAGTAATATTACTGTCTGAGACAGTAATTTAGTAGCCAAGACAGTAATATTAATTAAAATATTTTTTTCTAAGAAACACAATTCAAAAAAAAAAAAAAAAAAAAAAAGTCAACGCCGGAGACCGGCGGTCAACGGTGGTTGACCGGCTGGAAAAAAAAAATTCAGGAAAAAAAAAAGTTTTCAAATAAAAAAAAAAAAAAAAGTCAACGCCGGAGACCGGCGCTCTCCGGCGGTCAACGCCGGAATCTGGCCGGAAAAAAAACATTTTAGAAAAAAAATTATTTTCTGAAAAAAAAAAGTTTTGGGGATTAATGTGATATATTTGTTTAAATCCGGGGTCAATGTGTAATATTAAGGAAGTTAGAGCATAATGGGTGGAATTGATAAGAATTATATTATTGAGGGTATTTTAGACTAAAGACATGAGGATGAGCTTAATTGAGGGACTTTTTTTTTATGGACCAAAATGCATTTAAGTCCCATGTGATGGGCCTTTTTGCCATTTGCCCATTTTTTTTATAGTGCATAAAAATTAAAGCGGCCATAGAAAAATAACTAAAAAAAGTTAATTTCCAACACGGGAATTTAAAAAAAATAATAAGAAATAAAAAGAGATACACATGTATTTTTCAGAAATAAATGATTTTTTACGAAAATGATCACCTAGGGTTTCCAAACGGGCATTCTTTTTATATACAAAAGTTGTGTATGAAGGGAGATCTCTATTATTTTAGGGTTGACATTGATTGGTGGAAAAAGAAAAAAAAAATGTGATCACATTGAAATAATTCAAGAGCTCATGAGCAAATTTTGTTTGTACGAGCAATAACATTAAAAATTCAAAAATTATATTTCTCTAATTTTAGGAAATATTGTATCGATATAAAATTCTTTCTTTTGCCCTTATAATCATGGATGAAGATTTTTACGTTGGTGTATGCTATTAAAAAAAAAGAAACACACACACACTAATTAGAAATTAAAAAAAAAAAATCGTCTGTTGGTAGTGGATTAGGATTTCATAACCATCTCATATCCGATTTGCTATGAAAGATATAGACTGAAATATTTCATTGCACTAATTATAGAAAATTTGATGAAAATAGGAGATTGATGTACAAAGGATTTCAGATGAACTTGAAATATTTTAACTCAGTATAATTTCAAAATTAGTAGAGAAAAGAAAAAAAGAAAAACGAAAAAAAAAAAGAGAGTAAAAAGATAGGATTAGGTATGCTCGAATCAGGATTCCATAACCATCTAATATCCAATTTGCTATGAAAAATATAAAGTTAAAAGATTTCATTACAGAATAACTAGATGATAATAGATGAAAAATAGAAGATTGATGTTTAAAGGAATTTCCTTAAAAATTAGTTACACTAGAAATTATTATTACAAGAGCAACTCATCAAGATTAAATAATCTCCAAATTTTCACCAACTTTATTTATGATTGAGTAGAAGTAACCCACATAGTGAACGAACTAACAATTACAACAAGCAAAGCAACATTTGCAAAAAAGTGTCGTTTTTTTTTTCCTTTTATTTTCTCTGTGGAAATATATATATGTTAAGCTAGCGCCTATAGTCTATATTCTTCTATGATAAATTATGTCTTATAATCTTAGATTGGATTCAAGGATAAACTATATTGTTTAAAATTCCGAATGAATTAGAATTCAATATGTTTTAGTTTATCTTATTAATGTTTTGCCACTATAAATACTATGAATGTGTATTTGGATAAAAATAGTGGTTCTCTGGCTAGGATCGGAGAGCACCTTACCTCTCGGATCATAAGAGAATTGATTTGGTTTGGTGCATAAAAATTACTTAATAATTAATTTTGTACATTTATTTTAGGCACATAACTAATTTTCTCTAAAATATTTATTTGCTAATCAAAAAATTGTTTTTCTGCCGTGCTCATTAAAATGAATTAATGTGTATATTAATTATGCAATAGAAATAGGGTCCATTTTTACAAATTCTTAAAACTCGTCTAGGGCACCAAATTTTTCAGGAATGACCCTGGAGTAATGTGAGGTTATTGAATTTTTTTTAATGGAGTTAGAGACGATACATATGGGTTCCTTAGAGCAACTCCAATGGAGTTATTAAATGAGATATCAAAACCCTTAATCAACTAGCTAGAAAAAAAAAATCCACTTCAATGGAGTTATCAAAGGAGATTCAATTTGATATTTTAATTTTTGGGATGTAAAAATACATCCCGGTGAAATAATATAAAGGAATAACTAGTGAAAACCTCCCCAAATCATTTACTTATATTAAGGTGGATATAACTCTCATTTTATTATTAGTAAGATCCCCCTATTTATTAAAAAAAAACTTTTTTTAATTAAAATCGGGCTTGACATGACTAATATATTCCTAAATAATTAAATATCTTTAAATTTTTGATATCTAAAATAAGCAAACCCTATTTCACGTTCCTTCTCTTTCTCCTCTCCTCCTCTCTTTTCTCTCTATAACCGCCACCTCCATCCCCCTCCACCTCCCTGCTGCCGCCGCCGCCCCCACCTCTTCCACATCGCCGGCCTAAAGCTTGGACATCGTCGCTGCTCCTCCACAACCGCCTTGAATTAAACACGGAAATCAAACAATGTCGATGGGAAGTACGGTTCCAAGTGCATATTTCGGATCTCGTCATTCCGACAAACCCGACTTGCAAAACGCTTCGCGACCAAGTTGAGATCTGGTGCCGTTCAATTCAAGCAAAAAGTTCATATTTTTTTCTTGTTTATTGTGATTTTCTTTATATCATTTTTGCTATGATGTTTTTCAATTTTGTTAATGATTTACCCATACTTGAATACTATGCTTTAAGTTTATTGCCTTTTGTTGGAACTAAATACCTAACACGCGCAAACAAGTAGTAAAAGTGGACTCGTGAGAGTCGGATGTCGATCCCATAGGGAATACTCAAATTATTTAAACCTAAGTACCAAACTCTAACAATTATAATTTTTATCCAGCCTACGCAAAGTTGTCAAATCTAATCAACTAAACAATTAAGCTAATTCAGAAAGCAAATAAACACGAGAAAATATCAATATAAAAACGGACCTAGGATTTTATCTTCCCCCTATGCAAAAATTGCTCACCCAAAACCCCTCAATAATGAAATATATGATTCATGATTATTAACCCCGAGACACTAATTTACTCATAACCCGCTGTCGCGTGTATTATGAGTCTATTATTCACAAACGATTCACTACATTTCTATGCAAACCAATTATAAATAAAGCATTAACTAACAAGTCTCGTAGATGGCTACCTAAGGTGATATCTGTATGTTTACGACACCACATGCAATTGACACACTCATCCGGTGAAAACTACTCGAAGGTTCTTATACTTACCGTCTAATTATCAAAATAGCTCTGTCGAGTCAATCCCAATAATCACAGATAAAGCACATAAATTGATCAGGTTCATGCACTAACAATCATAACAAGTAGAAGAAATAATCATAAAATCATAATTGCATAATCTCAAGAAAACGGGTTCACCATCCCCACATAGGGTTCCAACAAAATCCTAGATTAAAAACTTAGCTACTCATGTTCTCTACGAAAAACATAATAAAAATATAAAAAGACATAGATTAAGAAAGGATAGATGAAAGAAGAATTGTGATGAAGATTTGTCAATTCTCCGCCTTCGTTTCTTCATTCTCTCGCTCCTCTTCTTCTAAGATTGTGTAAAAAGGTCATTTGATTCGTGCTTGGTTTGCCCTTAAATAGATGTCCCAACTTGGTAGATGATTTGAGGTTTCCATGTGTAATTAAAAGTCCAAAATTGTCTCCAGCGTGTTATGGCGCGGCCGCGCGAAAATCAGTGTAATTCTCACACGGCCGTGCGAGAATCGCCGAAACCTTCTGTCCAAAATCTGCAATTGGCGCGGCCGCGCCAAAAATAGGCTAAATTTGGCACGGCCGCGCCGTCCAATTTTCAGCATATTTTTGTTTTCTTCCGTTTTTACCCCTTTTTTGGCTCGTTTCGTCCTTGGAACTCCCAAATCCTCAAGTTGTACCTAAAATACAATAAACCACTCATTAAGCATCATTAAATCAATAAAAGTATACAAATGAGTGTAAATTATACACTCAACACTATGAATCTTCTACCATTAGTTTTTAATAGTTGAATTGGTTTCGCAGTTTAATTGATGATTTTTGCATTTGGCTTTTCATAGGTGAGTTGGTGGTTTTTCTAATTGATTTTGTGGTGTTTATGTAGTTGAAATAAATCACAAATGTGATTTATGAAGAATTGTGTCGTGTTTAAGAGTCGAGGACGAAGGTCAATTGAGAAGATTGTATTTTTGTAGTTGTATTTGCTCGAATTTCTAGTTGTTTTGTTGGAATCGATTATTTTTTAGAAACCCTTTCGTAGTTGTTTTCGATAATTTTGTAGTTGTTTTTAATTTCTTATAGTTGTTTTGATTTGTTAATTTGTAGTTGATTTTATTTGGTAAATCACTATATTTTGTAGTTGTTTTCTCAAAATTGAAAATCACTAGTTCTCTTATAATTAATTCGGGAAGAAAATGAACAAAAAAAATGTAGTTGTTTAAGTAATTTTGTAGTTGATTTTGGAAAAAGATAAGCTAAAAAAATAAGGTAAAAAAATTATAGTTGATTTTGAAAATATTGTAGTTCATTTTAAAAAAATTATAATTGTTTTCATAGTTGATTTTAAAAACAACTATGTATAATAAAAAAAAAATATTATATCAAGAAAATGATAAAACAAATTGAAAAATTAAATCGTAGTTGATTTATAAGAAAATATAGTTGATTCCGGAAATATTATAGATGAATTTGGAAATATTATAGATGATTTCAGAAATCTTATAAATGACTCCGGAAATATTGTAGTTAATTCTGAAGAAAAAAAAAACTATTTTTTTTTTCTTTTCTTCTTTTTAAATTTTATTATTTTTTTAATTTTTAAATAAATAAACGAAAAAAAATAAAAATCAAAAAGAAAAAGGAACTAAAATGGTGGGTAATCTTATTAATAAAAGAAAGGTTGTTCCTGGTAAACCCTAAGGGCAATTTTTCCCGCTCATTTTAAGGTTATAATTGTCATTAATTTAGTTAATTACTTTTATCATTTTATTTAGTTTGATATCTAGATTTTATTCCTCAAATTCCAAATCTAATGATACGTATGTTTCTCAAAACATTTTGCGTTCCACTTCACGCCCATTTTAAGAATAATCAGGTAATGCACAATGTATTTTATTTGCTATATTATTTGAAAAATATTGATTGACGTATCTAATCCCTTAAATCTTGGCATAAATTAATCAATATATTTGAAACAAATCAATATATTATATATACAAGTATAAACTCACTTAAGTTTTTGCATTCTAATCAATACTTTGGAAACAAATCAATATTTATTTGTACATCCTTCTTCCCTTTCGCTTTTCTCAATTAATTTCCGCCACCATCAACCACCACCACTGTTGGCCTTGGTTCCCTCTACCACCATATTTTAGGTAAAGCAATTTTCTCTCTCATTTTTCTTATGCCAATGTTTAATTTCATGTTAGGATTTTTTGTTGAAACACCATTGTTCTAAATTTTAAAATTAATAGTCATGTAATTTTATTTTGTATTGGAGAATTACGTACATTTATTTTGTATTGGAGAATTCTTTTTTTTTTTATATATATATATATATACAAATTTTATTTGAGTTTTCAACTCCTAACATTCATCATCTATTCTTCTTTATGTGCGCAAGTTTCTTCCCTACAAATTTTGTAACCTTCTATTTGCTGTATTTTTTTCAGTTTTGCAATCATCGACCAGTTATGCAAAATCTTTGAGGAGGAGGTGTGTACCTTAGGTTGATTATTTATGGAGTTTCCGCTCTTACATGTCCGTGTATTGGAAAATTGGAATTATAATTGAAATTTTGTAGGAAATTTACAAGAACAAATTCACACTCCCCCACCCCCACCCCCACATAAGAATAGATCAGTTATTATTATTATTATTATTATTATTATTATTATTATTATTATTATTATTATTATTATTATTATTATTCTTTTTTGATATTTCGGGTTTGTTTTTTGCTTTGCTTTCGACCATTACCTGGTCAAGTATTAAGTCCCGCAAAATCGACGGTGGTTATTTCAAACATGCCTTGCTTATAGTGTAGCATCTTCATAAAAGGACTTTTTCAATTTTACTTGAATTGAGAGACACAGAGAGAGAGAGAGAGAGAGAGAGAGAGAGAGAGAGAGAGAGAGAGAGAGAGAGAGAGAGAGAGAGAGAGAGAGAGAGAGAGAGAGAGAGAGAGAGAGAGAGAGATGAGCAATTTTAGGCATATACTCTTTGTATATACATTTGATATGTACTGTTTATCTGTACGAGAATTCGATATTCGGCTGATTTCTTTTTTTTTTTTTTTTTTTTTGTATAAGAAAATTGTTAAACAGAGAAGCTTACTTTTTTTTAAGTTTGAGCTTTATTACAATATTCTTTAAAATATGCTAAACCTGCTTACATATATTTGTAACATTGGCAACTCATTTTATTTTCATATTTTGATTTCCTTTGAAAAATATTATGAAGTTTTTCTCGCTCATTTGATAGTTTAACTGTAATTTATTTAATTGATTATTTTTATTTTTATTTTATTTTATATAATCAAGTTTAATAAATCCATTAAGCATTCAGATTTTTTTGTCCCAAATATACGTATTTTTATCCACTAAAATTATCATTTTACTTAATATTATTTTTATGAAAATATTATTTAATAATTTAGAAAATATTTGGTTCTTATTTTATATTAGATTATTAATAAAAGTAAGGTTGCTCCTGGTAAGTCCTAGAAAATTCTTTCTGTTTATTTGATAGTTACAATTGCTATTTATTTAAGTAATTAAATTTATTGCTTTATTTACTTACTTAAGATTATTTTCTTGGCCTTACATCTACGTATCTTTTACTTAATATTAATTTTATGGGAAGATTATTTTTTATTTTTATTTTTTTGAGTAATTCAAGTCATTACAAGGGGAAGTAGGGGAGGGGGGACTCGAACCCTAGACCTTTTACCCTATTGGTAAGGCTAGGTACCAACTCTCTTAATGAGAGTTGGTATGGGAAGATTATTTAATTATTTAGAAAAACATATGATTCTTATCTTATATTATTAAATTGTTCCTGGTAAACCCTTGAAATTTAATGACATTATTGATTTACAGTTTACTGGAGCTCTATTATGGGTGATAATAAAGAAAATTCGTCATACTTTTACCTTAACTGAAATAAGATAAATATACAACTATATTACATCAAAAAACATAAAGTTAAATTAATAAATACGGCAAAAATAATTTATGGATGAGGGAATATCATCAATACATATAGCAAACATCAAAATGAACTGAAAACTCTATTTTGAACTTTACATTGTATTAATTTTACACCAATCTCGTGCATCGCACGGGCCAAAATTCTAGTGGGTAGTAAATAGAGGGAATGTAAAATTAGAAATAAAGGAAGAATGAGTATATCACTTATATGTGAAATACTCCAATTTATTGATAAATATATTAAATAATATTGATAAAAAAAAATACTCCAATTTATTTTTTTTCTTCTAAAAAAGACTTGCTTATTTCAATCCCATGTTGATGAAAGTCCTCATATCCGCATTACTCGAACGCAATACGAAAATATCATTAGCGCCGGGTGCATTTTGGCACTCGACAATCGGCGGAGCACACAACTGCAGAAGATACACCATTGATTTGAAATCCCCCAGTCGGCATCGTATTTGGCGCCTTCCGCAAACCGTACTGCACTGTGGTATTTACTTTCGCAGAACCCGTAGAGCTTTATCAAACTCTCACTGTCTTCGTGTTCTCTTCGTCCCCGAAATAGTCTTTCCGCGTCTCTAGCTAAGGCTAGGGTCATGTCAACTGTGAGTTTTGTGAGACCGGGAAGATCCATCTCCGGCGAGGGGAGATGCGTGTTGAGTTCGTAGGCACAAGTAGCGGGATCCGAGACCGCACCGCATATTTGGCTGATTAAATCTTGTGTTCTTTGTCCACTTAGTGAAGGGGAGATTAGGTAAGCTGACAAACAAGAAAAATGGGACAATGCAAGAAAATTTGTTCATGTTCATGTTTTTTTAATTTTTTTTTTAGGGATTTTTTGAGGTTTTGGAATTGAGAAAATGTGATTTGTTTGTGATGGTTTTAAAATAGAGAGGTGGAATTATATTTATACATGTTAGGTGTAATCTTGATTTAATATTTTTGTTGAAACGAATTAATGTATATTGTGAGCATGTTTTTGCCAAGATTTTACCATTATTACTTACGAAATATTTCAATATTATTTGTCACAAACACATGAAATAATTTATGAAGAAATAAATGGTGATATATATTTTAGTCATGTTGTATAATATGGCTATTCCCTAAAATTCATCCATACTTATTAGTTTTATTTTTTAATACGTGCATAACGATTTTTAATTTAATATGAACGAAATACACTTTGAATATATATACATTTATATTGGAGTATGGTATGGACCCATCCTTATTATAAAAATTATAGAGGGAGTTTCCACTAATAGCCCCTACTACAAAATATAAGTTATACAATTTAATCACCTAAACAACTAGTTAGAAAATGGCATATGTTAATCAAATATACAATCATCTTAATTATTTTTAATTTGATACATATGATTGGAGCAAATAAATTTATAGATGTATCAAACTAAAACATTAAATATCAAATAACCGTTTGATAATTAATTTTGATGTTTTTGGGTTAGAGTTGCTCTTATATATCTTTCTTCTCCCCGCAATCTTAAAAAAATTATTCAACTCATCACCTCTTACATGTTGTGTGGAAAAGCATTTCTGATAATTTCTTCCACCTCTTAATTATATGTATAATATTATGGTTATGTTTTGTAAGTTTTTGAGTTTTTATTTTCATTTTATTTTGGAGAAAAATATTTTGGGAGAGGAATTTGGAAATAAAATAAAGTTTATATTTTTAGAGGAGACAATTGTACTGTAGCAAGTCAAATTATGTCTGAGGTATATATTGACAAATGGTATTTTTTGAAGAAGAATTTGAAAAATAAAGCGACTTTCATTTGTATTTTAGTGAAGACAATTTTCATGTAGCGGTCAAATCATGTTTATTAGAGAGAGAAATATTTGAATTTTTTTGGGGAAAGTTTTTAAAAATATTTCAGGAAGATAATTTTTATTTTGGGGAAAGAATAAAAAGAATTTGAAACTCTAGGAGTGGGGATGAAGGTAATTATAAATTCGAAAGAAGCTAGGATTGATGTATGATGATACTAGGGGAGGGGAATTGGAACGATTTGTGATCCGATTATTTTCGAATATGGCCGGAACAATATATTTCATTCTGAATATTGGAAGTTTGGATTTCCATTTGTTTTTAATATTTTGGAACATTATTTTCTATTACTTATATGTTATAAGTAATAATTGGACAAGTTTGGATTTCCATTTTGTTATTCCTCATTTGTAGGTTTGTTTTAATTGTTCTACAAACTTGCTATGGACTCCACTCACTTTTCTTCATGAAGGTAAATTTTGTATATCTATTTTATATCATTAAACATTATATTTGTATTGTTTTGGTACATTTTACCTATTTAGTATGATCACTGTACAAAATATGTAGATCAATTGAACTGTATTGGATTTGTTACCTGCGTTTAGAGCGGTTGGTATTAAACAACTTAACACTGATTGTTTGGATAATCAATTAGTCTATTTTTAATATTATGTGTGTGTGTGTGTGTATATATATATATATATATATATATATATATATATATATATATATATATATATATATATATATATATATATATATACTCTGCTATATTAAATGGTCAATATAAATGTTATACATAGATGATACCCACATATTTTTCTTAGATACCAATTATATATTCATAGCCGTATTTCCAGATTTTTGTTTCATAATTTGCTATTTACTTTCTATTATATGTGTCAATCTTTTTTTTTTCTGTTCCTTTTGCTATTTAATTTATGTTTAAGTATATAAATCGTAAACTTATTTTTATTGTTTACAGAGAAGAATTAAAGACAAAAAGAAATTAATAATGGATATTATTTGATATGATTCTATATAAACTTTAAATGAAAACTATATTTTTGACAAGTGGTAGTACCTACATTTGACACATGTTTTATGTATCTTCTTTTAATTTGTTTCAAATAATAATAATTTTATTCAACTAACAGGACACAAATAATCATTAATTTCATTATGCGGCAAAATTACTAAATTTAAACGTTTAATTTATAATTATGTAAACATTACTTATGTATGCATGAGTATCAGTATTAATATTAGTATTAGTATCAATATCAATATGAATATTAGTATCAGTATTAATAACAATATCAGTATGAGTATGAGTATGAGTATGAGTATGAGTATGAGTATGAGTATGAGTATGAGTATGAGTATAAGTATGAGTATGAGTATGAGTATGAGTATGACTATAAGTATGAATATGAGTATGGGTATGAGTACGAGTATGAGTATAAGTATGAGTATAAATATCAGTATCAGTATCCGTATCAGTATCAGTATAAGTATCAGTTTAAGTATCAATATAATATCAGTATCATTAATAGTATCAATATCAGTATCAATATCAGTATTAGTATTAGTATTAGTATTAGTATTAGTATTAGTATTAGTATTAGTATTAGTATTAGTATTAGTATTAGTATTAGTATTAGTATTAGTATTAGTATTAGTATTAGTATTAATATTAATATCAATATTAGTATTAGTATGAGCATCAATATTAGTATCACTATCAGCATCAGTATTAGTATTAATATTAGTATTAGTATTAGTATTAGTATTAGTATTAGTATTAGTATTAGTATTAGTATTAGAATTAGTATTAGTATTAGTATTAGTATTAGTATTAGTATTAGTATTAGTATTAGTATTAGTATTAGTATTAGTATTAGTATTAGTATTAGTATTAGTATGAGTATGAGTATCAGTATCAGTGTCAGTATATGTATCAATATATGTATGAGTCTTGGTATGAATATTAATATTGGTATTCGTATTGGTATAAGTATTGGTATTAATATTAATAATAGTATTGATATGAGTATTAGTATTAGTATTAGTATCAGTATCGGTATCAATATCAATATGTGTATGTGTATCAATATTAGTATGTGTATTAATATTAGTATCAATATTAATATCAGTATCAGTACAGTATCAGTATCAATATCAATATCAATATTATTATCATTATTATTATCATTATTAGTATTATTATTAGTATTCGAATTCATATTAGTCTTGGCCTATTAGCATTAACATTAGTCTTATCATTAGCATTAGCATTAGTATTTGTATTAGTATTATTATTAGTATTAGTATTAGTATTAACATTAGTATTAGTATTAGTATTAGTATTAGTATTAGTATTAGTATTAGTGTTCACATTAGTGTTGGCGTATTAATTTAAACATTAAATATTTGTATTAAAATTGGCGTATTATTATTAATATTAGTATTGATATTAATATTAGTATTAGACTATTAGTATTAATCATCGTATTAATATTAGAATTAGTATTAATAGTAGCATTATTAGTGTTGGTTTTAGTATTAATATTAGTATTGGTATTAGTATTATCAATGTTAGTTTTAGTATTAGTATTAGTAGTTGTTGTTAGTGTAATATTAGTATTAATATTAGGGTTAATAGCATTTCGCCACCTGGACTTTGCCCGTTTTTGCACTTTACCACCTTAACTAAAAAAAGTTGCAAGCGCCCACCCAAACTCGATTTTTTGACGCACATAACCACGTAAGGGGAATATTCCGGCGAATATTCTCATTTTTCAACGCACGCGCGATGCACATGCGAAAGTACAAGGGCTTTTTCGTCTTTTTACTTGAAAATATTATAAGGGGTGAAATTGAAAGTACCAGGGACTCAATTGAACTTAATTTGAAACTTTCACAAATTCGAAATTAATTACTCTTCGTCCTTCTTCAGCCCACCGCCGTCCGCCGCCCGCCGCCTCTTATTCGCCGTCCGCCGCCTCTAATTCGCCGGTTGCCTGCCTCGCGACCCTTTATCGTCTGCTAACTCTGCTTCGCAGCCCTCCGCCGCCTCTGCTTCGCGGCCCACCGCAAATAGAGGACATAAACCTCCCATTCACCGGATGAGAAAAACTCTG
>NW_012192880.1:0-16887 GCF_000504015.1 Erythranthe guttata | reverse complement strand
TTATTATTATTATTATTAATGATTTTTTGTTTTTTTTTTGAAAATTAATGTAAGAAATTTGGTTTTGATTTTTCGGTTGCAGTTTGTGGAGTACGAGAAGATGATATACATGGATGCGGATATTCAAGTGTTTGAGAATATAGACAACCTGTTTGATTTGCCGAGTGGATGGTTATACGCTGTGATGGACTGCTTGTGTGAGATGCGGGGCCCGCCTTGTGCACAAAAGGTGAAGTGGCCTGAGGCTTTGGGCGACGAGCCACCGTTTTATTTCAACGGGGGCATGTTTGTGCTCGAGCCTAGTCTCCATACGTACAACAATCTCTTGACCACACTTGAAGTCACACCTCCGACCCCGTTTGCTGAGCAGGTAAAAAATAAATTGCAGATTCTTGATGGACAATTCATACTTGTTATTTCATAATAAATACTCCATCTGTTCCATAATATCTGTCGTTGGAGGTTTCTACACAGTACACACATATTAAGAAAGTTATTAATGGTTGAATTTTAGGAAATACACGTAAAAAAGACTAAGATAACCTTTATCACTTAATAATGTGATAAGAGCGAGTTAATGCTTAATAGAGTCAGATTAACAAGGGTATAACAGGAAAAAACAAATGCGAATTATATGGAACGGTGTCGTGGGCATTTGCAGATGTACCTTTAAGTTTTCTAAATTTAGAAAAGTATATATATAAATTATATAGAGATTGTATTTGGAAAAATTACTAAGAAAAAGTATACAACTTTGTGATGTTTTTGGATCTCTTGTATCGTTGGCAAATGGAGATTCTTGAATTGCATACATCAAAAAGTTGCTTCGGGAGAAAAAAATTGAAAAATTAATGAAAGATGCAAATTTTAATCTTTCTTGTACATATTTTTATTGTATGTTGTTTATATTTTCTATTGTTTTAATATTCGAGACGCACTTGAGTACTCAAAGCTCGGAATTTTTGTAGGATTTCCTGAACTACTTCTTCAAAGATATTTCGAAGCCAATACCGCCGATTTACAACTTGTTGGTGGCGATGCTTTGGCGGCACCCTGAGTGTGTTGAGATCGATGAAGTGAAAGTGGTTCACTTTTGTGTAAATGGATCGAAGCCATGGAAGTATAACGGAGAAGAGCAATACATGGATAGAGCTGACGTGAAAATGCTGATCCAACGATGGTGGGATATTTATAACGACCAAGCTCTCGACTTCACTGGAGATGAAATTACTCAGATTTCTGGTTGATAAATTAAATGGATGTTTTTACTTTAAATAATGTGAACATGAGATTCACACATGTTGTTCTAGCTCCTTTTTTTATTTTTTTATTTTGATAAGAATGTTCTAGTTTGTATGTATTTGAGTGAATGTTGGTAACTAATGTATGTATTGTTTATGTGTGTATATTGTATTTTCTTCATTGTATTATGAACTTTTATTGTGATTGTAGTTTAAAGTACATGCACACCAATTAATGAAACTATTAAATAGCCTTGATTTCAGATGGGAAAGAAAAGAAAATTAAGGAAAAAAATGCTCTTCGTTCCTTAGAGATTTCAAAATTTCGGACTTTCCACGTTGAAAATTCAAAAAAGAGGCGTCTCCCTCCTAAAATTGTTTCGATTGCACTTCGCAACAAAATCAAATTTCTAGTATATTATTCACCGAAATTGAATTTCTCCTTCCACTTAAAGGGTATTTGGTCAATTCAAGGTATATATATATATATATATATATATATATACTAGGTACGAGCACCGCGCAAGGCGCGGTGCCCCTGCACGGTGCAATTTTTTGACTATTTGTGTCCGATATTAAAAGATCGTTTTATGTCCGATAGTGAAGGATTGTTTGCCAAGGAATAATGTAGCAGTTTCCTAATGTTCATTAATCACAAATTTTGCAGAGATAAATTGTTGTCTCTAAACTATGAAATCTTTGCATTCAGAATGTATATATATCAAAAGAGAAGGGAACAGAAACCACAATATATCCTTCTCGAGTATATGGGAGGTCATAAATTAAACTAAGATGCCTATGCAGGTATAACATCATTTAGAAGTTTGACGAACAAAATATACACATTGAGGTTTGGCGTGGATTTGCTAAACAACTATCGCCCTACAATTCTTCCATCTATTATGTGCCTTTACGCGTGACAACCTTTTCGGCAACAACGGCATTTGCAAAAACGATAAAACTAAAGCTACTTCGATAAGAAAAAAATTTGCCTGATCTATTCACCAAGGGACCATCCGATCTTTAATAGATCGAAAATCAACAGCTCGATAATGCAAAACCCCTGCAAATCTCGAACCTTAAATGTCCTACTAAGAAAAAATACAAATAGAAAAATAAAAACCAATGAACACAGAAAATCGAAAGATAAATGAGAAATAAACTAAAAGTAGCACGATTATAACATATATAAAAGTAGAAAAGATGCTCATTACTCATTAGTATGCTATCAATGCTGGTCTGTCAATCCCGGTAATTAGCACTGCTCGCGGAATTTTTTTTTTTTTTTTTTTTTTTTTACTGTCCAAAGCCATAGAGCAGAAGAACAGAAAAACATCAACTTCAAATACAGAAATATAATTTTGACAGATACAGAAGTATAATTGCTTGTATTAAAAAAAATTGCTTCCATTAAAACAAAATTGCTTCTATATTGAACACCTTTTCTTAAACCGAAGAAAATAATTATTAAAAAAATATAAAAGCAAGTTTTTTTCTTTTTTCAATAATTTAGTCTGCACAGGTTTTAGTATCTATTAACAATGAATAGTGGTTTAAATTATATTTATATATGATCAATAAACTTATGACTTTTAAATTACTCGGACGCAATCGAATATGATAAATGCTTGCGAAAAGTGGGAAAAGTTATTTTCATATATATGAAGAGATACCTCCATCACTGAGCAAGGAAGGAAAAAGCACGCGGGCTCTTTAAATAATCGTGAAAACAAATTCCAAGTATACCAACTTGATCAACCTATTTAAGAGGTGAAAATGTTCTGACAGGAAATCAAAAGAAAAAAAGGAATCAATACTTGAATTAGGTTGTTCAACTATACCTAATTCATCACTCGATTCATCTCCCACTGTGTGCAAATTAAATAAAATAAAAGCTGAAAGAATCAATACATAAAATTCACTATTACCTTGTAATTCTTGAGTTATGTATTGATTCTTACAATATTACTATACAGCACTGGGACCTGTGAGATTGCCAAAAGGAGAATCAAGCAAAGCTCTAGCCACCCATAAGAAATGTGATTAAAATTTGGAAAAAGAGAAACATAATAGGTTTTCATCATAATTACCAGCCAACCGACTCCACAAGTAATTACTGAAGGTCGAGTTGGTGTTGCACTTCCGTATCTTTCATTAGAAATTACTAATTACTGAAAGTGGGGCTGCTGCAAGAAAGAAGCCACTAGAGTAGAACAATAAAATGAATTCCTTGATTGCATAATCTCGGAATTAGCAACTCGAAGTAATTATGAAGATTCAATAAACAGTGAAGCAGAGAAATGAAACCTTTTAGTGAAAAAAAAAAAAATCAAAATAGCCAAATAAATTGCGAGAACATCCCTCCCTATTGCCAATCTCAAGTGAGCATATGAATCAAATACAGGCACAACTGAATAACAAATCAATTATGATAAATATTGTAAAAATGTGCTAATCATGATTTATAACCTGAGCAATGTCAACATGCAGCCAAGAAGTTGATTTCGTGACAATTTGGTTTTTTGTGGATCCATCATGCAACCTAGAAAAGAAAATGAGATCATTGAAATCTGAATCCATCCATATAATTTAGAAAAGAAAAAAAAAAACCTGAAATGGTGCTTTAGAAAAATAAATTACATGCCGATAAAAGAAGACAAAACAAAGCTACGAATGAAACAGCAAAAAAACAATAGGCAAAACCATTAGGAACATGGTCTTTACCGGTAACAACATGACTCTGCCCACCAGCAAACATCACATAATGTCATAACAGAGAAGGGCTAACCTTGAGATAAGTTGCCCGAAGAGGAACTCGAAACCAACACGTGAATTGATGAGCTATGAAAACAGCATCGACCCAGAATTTTATAGAAAGGAAAAAAATTAAACAAAGACACAAACAACGTCGACCATCACCGAGCTTTATTAGAAGAAAACAAAAAAAACTCATCTATTTTCGAATTGGTTAGCTCCGACTACTGCTCGATTATTGATGCCGATGAAATCATAGCTACTTCTTGAATTTAAATCAAACTCGATCAAAGGCCCTTCGGTTTCAAGCTTCATATGGTCTCTCGTTTCGTTTGCATGAAATTTGAGAGGGCTAAATTGAAGTCGGTTAATTGAGATTTCGTTAATTCCAGATTTTCGGACTGGTTTATGTCGGGAGAAAGGCTGTGTTGAGTCTTTTCGAGTATCGATTGCATGTACTTCCCTTCAACTTCTATTCGCATTTGCAATTTCTTCTGCACCTGTCACAGGAAAATAAAAATTAATATATATATTTATTTTATTTATTTAAATTATGTCAGTTAATATATATAATATATATACCTCAAGCTGTTGTTGCAGTGTTTTCTGCACTTCAATCTGACACCTAAGTGCTTCGGCAATCGGAATGTCTCTGTTCAATGTTAATCGAAATTAGCTTTTAAACGAACGAGATTATTTCGATAAGCAACTTATATTATAGTGATATCAAAACTCATTGAAATATTTAAAAATTCGAGTCGAACTTAAAACACCTACCCTTGTTCACTATTCATGCTCGATGAATTAGCGCTCGTGCTTGCGATACGCATGTTATGATGCCCATAAGAACTTTGTAGAACATAGAATCCAGAAATAATTAAGACAGTAATAAAACGAAATAAATCAGACGAAAATATAAGTCGTTTAAATCAAAGAAAATCTACTCACCACTGTTCTCTGTATTGTGATCAAGAACATTCTGTTTTTTGGCTTCTTGTTGTTGTCCAAGTCTATATTTCTGGACAAGCGAAACGAGTAACGAGAAAATTAAACGTCGTTTAAGATGAAAAACAAGGAGTTCGTGAAATTAAACTGAGTAACTAAAATAAGTACCTGTAAATGACTCTTTAAGTGATACAAAGGCAATCCCTTCAATCCCATTAGCCTCAATACAGATTTAGGTGTAGCCTCTGCAAATTTGATACCGTGACTTTTTAGATTCGTCGTCGGAGAATATTTATTAGTATTAAAAATCCCGAATGCGCGTGCACCAATCGAGTAATTTACGATCTATCTAACACAATACGATGTTTCTAATTCCGAAACAGAGAATCCATTTCTTCGACTTGCCAAACGGTTCCTTCTACGGAGTAGTCGACTGCCTATGCGAGATGTACGGCCCACCTTGCCCCCAAAAGATCCGATGGCCCAAAGAACTCGGACCGGAGCCCACCTTCTATTTCAATGGGGGCATGTTCATGTTCGAGCCGAACCTAAACACGTACGATGAATTACTACGAACTCTCGATGTCACTCCTCCAACACCTTTTGCGGAGCAGGTAAAAATGCCATATTTCTTATTTATTTTATTGATCTCCGGGAAATTGAAACGCAGTTTAAATTAAATGCAATTATAAAAACGGATAGCGCCCGTGTGTTCGCATTAATCAAATGGCATTTTAATTTGAGGCCATTTATTTGTTTGGTTTGCTATATATAACTAGTTTTTCTTGATTTTTGTAGGATTTTCTGAACATGTTCTTTAGGGAGGTGGCGAAGCCGCTACTTCCTATATACAATATGTTGGTGGCGATGATGTGGCGGCACCCGGAGATGGTGGATCTGGATAAGGTCAAAGTGGTCCATTATTGTGTGGGAGGGTCGAAACCGTGGAGATACACCGGAAAAGAAGAGAACATGGATCGAGCGGATATCAAGATGTTGGTGGCGAGATGGTGGGACATATTCAACGACGAGTCCCTGGATTTCAAGAACCGGGGTGATGGACTTGGTGATGGTCGAATAATGGCGGCACCGGTGGCGGAGGCGGCGGAGGTGGTGGTTCTCTATTCGTCGGTGTCGCCGGCTGCGTAGTTTGTTTCTTTGATTTGTGTTTCGGGCATGCATCTAAGTCGTGTGTAAGAATCTCGTCTTTGTAATTAAACAGTAACGAAGTTAATTACTTGTGAAGATGATGTGAATTTTGAATCTCAACTTTAAGTAGATGTGTGCTGCGCCAGCAATAATGAAATCCTCCGAAACCGGGTTATTCTTTAAACCAAGCATGTTTTACTGCTTTTTCCAACATCTCTAAACATATATATGTTATAGGTGAGGTATATTTTGAAATGCAATTTGGACAGAGTTTTAAGTGGAGAGTTTTAAGTGCAAAACGAAGTCGAGGCAAGAATTAGTTTTTTTTCTCCGTAAGATAATATTGGCTCGTATTAGTGTTAATGGTTCTAGTCAATTGTTCTCAAGATACGATTTGTGGGTTATCGAGTTTGCAGCACAACAAGGCTTGAAGTACACGCGAACAAAACGAGAGTTTTGGACTTTCTAGGCACGAAGAAATGGATTTGATAATTGCAACAATATGCAATGAGATGCTTGGATTATAAATATATTATTTATGAATTAAATTCTATGTGAATGAATGAATTAATCAAATGTTGGAATTTGGAATTATTTATAGTTCTCAAAGGTTATGACCAAACGACATAATTCTTACGAAAATGATCACTTGAAAATGTACCACACATTTTCACATTAAACACCTATTTCTCAAATGGTGTTTAAACAATTCTATGTTTTTCAAAGGTGACTAATCACACCACTTCATTTCCATTTATTATTTTAAATGATATTATTAATTTCTCATTCATTAAAAAATAATTTTAAGAAACTAAATTTAATCCACTTAAATAATTAACTAAAATTGAGCCAACACTCAAAATTTCCAACAATCCCCCACATGAATGAGATTAATGCATGTATGTGGCACTTTGAAAGTCCAAACGAACTATTATTGCATGGGGCGAGGTAGCTTGTCGCGATGAACCTTCCTTAGTAAAATGGTGTCGGATTTACTCGCTGCATAGTGAACGCGAAGTTTTGCACTAATAAGTTTTTTGTGTAAACCAAGTCAACAACACTTACACAATAATAATTATAGGTCCTTTTGTTCTCACGTTGTGTCAATTTCGGCCTTGGACCATATCTCGGATTAATAAGTGTTTCTTATTTGAAGCCGCTCCACTTCTCACTTTTATAGGTGACTTCCTATTAACAGTTAGGAGTGGGCATTCGGGTCGGGTTATTCGGGTTATGACCCGACCCGGTCGGGTAAACCCGACCGGACCGGATAATTTTTGAATTAACTGGATTTTTCCGGGTTCGGGTACCCGGTGCTCACAAATCGGATCGGGTCCGGGTATTAGGAATTCTACCCGGGTACCTGATCGGGTACCCGGCTAAAAAAAAAAAAATCTCACAAATTGAGCCCACTTACTATTGCACCTAAGCCCAGTCCAAGCCCAGATTTATTTTTGTAAAAATATCTTATATTTAACTCCTGTTATGTATTTTTGATTTGTTGTGCTCCTGCGGAGTGCGAAATTGTTTGTGAATTATAAAGATATGGTCAACCTTCTGTTATGTATATATAGATATGGTCAACCTTCAATATAATGTGGTGTTTGCAAATGATTATTTAAAAGCAAAAGTTAGTGATTGTGATTTAAGTTAGTTTTAAGTGCTTATTTCTAAAAGTTGGGGGTGTTTGCAAATATTTCGGAAAATGAACTAAAATTGAAAAAGCAGGGTTATGGGTGCTTTTAAAAAAATAGCTTAAAACAGATTATTTTAAGAGAAGCAAAAGCAAAAGTTGATTTTGCAAACACCTAAAAACAGATTATGAGCAAAAAAAACCGCATAATCACTTTCAAAAAGCATTTGCAAACACCACCTAAATTGATATGTTTACCATATATGAACATAATTAAAATAAATGGCATTTAATTATAGGGATAATATTGGAGACACCCCTCAAACCAAACCTAATCAGATATGAGAGACAACCTCAAATAGAACATTTTAATTAAATTCTTAGTTGAAAATAAAATTTGACCAACATCCTTTTTTTTTTTTTATCTCCTATCATTTATCTCCTATCAGCGTTTCTTTATCTCCTATCATTTATCTATTTTTTTCTCTCTCTCTCTCTCTCTCTCTCTCTCTCTCTCTCTCTCTCTCTCTCTCTCTCTCTCTCTCCCTCCCTCCCTCTATCATCCGCCGTCCACCATAATTTTTTCTCTTTTTTTTTCAATTTTCCACCACCCCACCATGGCCTTCTTTCACTCTTTCTTCATTGGCCCCAGCCCTTCCTCTCTCCTCTCTATCTCTCTCTTTCTCTATTTTCCGTAGCGGTGTTGACTTGGAGGTGTTAGTTGTAGGAGTTTTTTAGATCGGATCTTGGTGTGGGGGCGGCAGGCGGCGGTGGTTTTGGTCGCTGGGGGCGGCAGTGGTTTTGGTCGCTGGAGTCGGTGGCAGTTTTGGTCACTGAGGGCGGCAGGCGGCGGTGGTTTTGGTCGGTGGGGGTGGCTGGCGGCGGCGGTTTTGGTCGCTGGGGGTGGCGGGCGGCGGCGGTTTTGTTCGGTGGCGTCGGTGATGGTTTTCTTCGATGACCACGGTAATTTTTGGTTAATTTGATGTTGGGTTTGGAGAAGGGGAATGCTAATTAAGATAGAAAGTCAGACATAGAGGAAGAGGATGGAGGTGGTGATGGTGGTGGATCTAGGGTTTCATATTGGATGAGTGCGAATGACTACGGGTGCCTATGAATTACTATGAGTGTCTATGAATGGGTAACGACTAGGGTTCAAAATGTGAGCTAGGGTTTTAAAAGTATGTGACTACGGATTACAAAAGTTCCTATAGATGTCTATAGTCGACTACGACCGATTTTTTCTTAAAAACATTCATAATTTTCAATATAAATTAGTAAATTATAGTATACCATAGTATTTATTTGCTCATGTAAGACCAAATAACAAATAATGAAAAAAAAAAACAAAAAACAAAAAAAGAAAACAAAGAAAATGTGAAATAAAAAATGGGGCTATATGATAAACACCCCTCATTCAATTTTTACTTCTTAGTAAATCCATTTTTTTTAATTGATATTTGTTAGAAATTCAATTGAGGGGAATTACTCAAAATGCCCCTAAAAATTACCATATTATATTATTTTGAAAAATTCATTATTTTTCTTAGATATGCAAATCCCCCTATTTTCTCCCTACACCATCCCCAATTATCTCCCCTATCACTCCTTTTTCGCTTTATTTTTTATCACTTTTTTTTTCTTTTTTTAAATAGTTTTTTTATATCAATTTAAAACAAAAATTGGTTTTTTTTATTTCATTTTTTTAAATGGTTCATATTGAAATCCACTACATCGAAAACCACTAAATTTATCGAAAACCACTATGAAATTAAAGTAAAAATTATATAATAAGCATAATCCACATTAATATTAACGTAATACACTCTTTAATTAATGAAAACACTCTGTAATTAACAAAAATCATTACGTAATTAACAAATTCTATTACAAAAATTCACTAAAAACTTATCAATTTATCAAAACCACTCTGTAATTAACGAAAACCACTCTGTAATTAACAAAAAGCACTGTATAATTAATGAATTACATTATGAATTGTTTATTAATCATGTAGATATATGATTTTGTAAATATACGTCCTTGTGTTTTGAATTGTTTGAGCTGTTAATGTGGGGAACAACTATTTTCCTAAGTTGATTTATTTGGAATTTTATTTGGGTAGAAATTGGGATAATGAAAATGATTATAAAGGTGGTTAGGTTTCTGTCAAATTCTGCAATTTTTGTTTGTACCTTCAATTCTCATGGTTTTTGTAATGATGGCGGACGCGGTGATGATGGCGGAAGCGGAACTTGAGTTATATGGTTAGATGAAGGGTATAATAGTGAATTAAATTATTTATGATTAATTAAATAATATTTTGGATTATCTTAAAAGTTGGGATTTTTTTTTTTTTGGGTCTTCCTTAATAGCACAATGTATATGAGGATTGAGGGGGTTTGTCAAATAATCCCATTAAAAAAACCTACCCCCTCCCGTGAAACCCTCCAAGCTCTGCCGTCAAAGCTCCGCCCCCAAGCTCCGCAGCCAACCGCCGCTCTTGATGCGACGATCTTAATGTCTTGTACGTATTTTTGAAATCTTGAATGAATTTGGACAATAAACCACATCTTCGCATTCGCCCTTTCCTATAAAAATAAATGAATATTGAAATAAAAAGCAATTGGAAACTAGAAAGTTAAAAAAATATGAAACAACTAAATTTCGACATTAAGGTGTCGAATATATTCCACAAATTCGACACCTTAATATCGAAATTTAGTATATTTGGACTAATTTGCTAACAGTTAAAATTCGATACTAAGGTGTACCTATAATCGACATCTCAATGTCAATTTTGTACCTATATTTGGACTATTTAGTATATTTGGACTAATTTTGTACTCCAAAATCGACATCTCAATGTCAATTTGTACCTATAAAATTCGACATGTACATGTCGATCGCGTTTGCGCGGGGTTTTTTTTTGGAAAAATGATATTATAGCTAAAAAAACACATAAATGCATACTTTCTTCGGTTCTTCCACCGTATAATCTTCTATTTTGATGTCTTCTGACTCCATACTTGCCATCTTTGAAAGATTTGTGGTGTTTTGATGATTTTAAATGTTTAGGTTTTGTAAGTTTATGGAGGAGGAAGGAGAAAAGTTTTGTGAGTTTTGGAAGATGGAGAAGATGATAGTTGGTCTTGTGGTTTTGTGATAGGGTTTTTTGTGTTTTTGAGTTTTTGGTATTGCACATTTGGAATTTTCTATTTTTTAAACAAGTAAGGATATTATAGTATTTATACATTGAAAAATTTAATTTGATCTTGCACAAGTGGAATAGTCTTGCATACAACCGCAACCTTTAAGAAATTGGTGTTTCACTAGGATTTAGGATTTGTTCTTTTTTTTTTTTTTTTTTTTTTTTTTTTTTTAAATTTTTGTTCCTTTCTTATATCGATAAGTAATTACATAGATGTGCGGGGTATAGCTCAACTAGTTCCGAAGGTGGTAAGTTGGTACAAGCTCGTAGGATCGAATCTTGGCAGCCGTCCAATGAGGGTTGGTTCCTTATTAATTTAATATTTTTATTGGTTTTAAAAAATAATATTTTTTATCAAAAAAAATATTTTACGAAAACAAAAAACACTCCACCAATTTTGTAATCATGTTATCTGAAAATCATACTTTCTTCCAAATATTTCTACCTAATATTTCCACCAATTACAATAAAAGATCCATCAATCGAATAATTTAGTGATAAAAATTTATTTAATTTTATTTTGTAATAAGATATAGTTTTTCCAATTATTCAGTTTGGTTTTTATTTTTTCGCACTTTGCGCGATCGAAATTAGGTTGGAGGTTGAAGAAAATAACAATTTAATTTGTTATATATAGTCGTGTACTGTCTTTTTACCACAAAATTCATCTACACCAACAAAATTCACAATTTGGATCTTGATATTATAAATCAACTAACAAACAAAAATGAAAAAACACAATCTTATGCATATATTCTTCAAACATGAACAAGCATTAATGTACATTAAAAAACCTATAGCATACATATAACTATATGTTACTACATGTGACTAGTTATCGACAATTATCTATAGTTATATATAGTGACATAAAGTCTAGACTAGTGTAGCATGAATCCAACTTCATAAGACACTTCATCGCATCTTATTCTCTGCATGTCATAAAATTATAATAAAAACAAAACTTGCGACAAAAAAATAGGAGTTAAAGAGCAAAATGGAACATGGTCGTCAGATTACATGAAAAATACAAAAAAAACATGAATTTTTTTTTTGATAAATTTACTGAAATAAAAGCAACTACAATTGACTATAGTATACTACAAGTCCTATAGTTAGGTATAGTTATATGTAGCGATGACTATACATGACAACATATGACTGTATATGACTAAATAAGATTGTAAAAGCAAAATCTGCGATAAAAAAAATACGAGTTAAATACCAATATGGAACATGCGAGTTAGATTAAATGAAAAAATACAAAAAAACATGATTTTTTTTTTTATAAATTTACTGAAATAAAATCGACTACAAATTACTATATGATATGCCTAATTGGGCCAGCCCAATTAGCCTACTATTTCTCTACGTACTGGGCCACGAGCCCGATCTAGAAAAATACTATTACAAAAGCCCAATATCTTCAAATAAGGTTTGGTCCAACAAATTAACCACAACTCAATCGTCAAGGTATAAATAACGACATAATTCATTTATCAAAGGTACGCCCTATTATTTGAGGAATACGATAATTTGTATTCTCTCAACTATTTTCCACAATCCGCACGTCTGACTTGAGCGTCGGAAGGGTTTCCGCCGGATCAACCCCCGGCCTAGTTCACGTGTTCTCTCTTCGCAGGTATCTCAGGGGCCATCTAGCACGTGAGCAGTGATCCACCTTGCTCTCCCAGCTCCATCGATCTCAATAATCTAAGGTGATCTATTTTTAGCATCATCATAATGGCGCCGTCTGTGGGAAAGCATACAAGATCACGTAGCGAGCATGATGTCCCTGAATCATCTACTCGGAGAGAACATGCCAATGCTAACAACCTTTCATCTCGTGGAGGCTTTGGCTTGCCACTTCCTCCTCGTAATCAGGATCCACCTCATGAGTTCCAGATAAATCCCCCGCAGGATCCACCACTCCCTGCTCCTCGAACGGTTCAAATAACCGAAGAGGCCCTCCAGCATATGATTGCGGAAGTTTCAGCTCGAGCTGCCACTGAAGCAGTGGCACAATACATCGCTACAACGGGAGTCAACGCTCCCCTTGCATCTCCACCTGTGGCACAACGACCTCCACCGCCACCGGATAACACATCCACCTCAGACCCTAGGTCTCGAATGCAACAATCTACTCATCGCCATAATGCACGAACCGGGCGACAAGTCCCACGTTCACCTTCAAGAGGCAACGCCTCTCGCCAACGAGTACCTCCACACAATGCTGGAGATGATGAAATTAACAGTCGGATATCTCGCTCGAATCACCTCCCCCACATAGGTTAATCCTATTGGTGGAAGGGCAATACCTCCAATAAGGCGCAGTCCCTTCACTGTCGCAATAATCAATGAGATACTACCCCAACGGGTGAAGGTCTCGAGTCTACCGCAGTTCGATGGAACTAGTGACCCACATGAGCACCTTGAAAAGTTCTACGCCATGGCAGATCTATATGGCCCAACTGATGCGGCGATGTGCAAGATGTTTCGCACAACGCTCTCCGAACGAGCATTGAGCTGGTTCAACTCCTTGCCCACTGGGTCAATTGAAGCTCTCTCCCAACTAACGGATCGCTTCACCCACCATTTCGCTATCAATAAAGAGTACGCTAAGACTCCCGCAAACCTCTTCACTATCACCCAGAGAGAGGGCGAAACCCTCCGCAACTACATTCAACGATTTGTAGAGGCAGCTCACAAAGTTCCTAACGTGGGAGGAAGCATGCTCTCTGGAATCATTCAATAAAACTTGAAGGAAAGTAGATTCAAGGAATCTATTGCAGGAAGACCTCCAACCACTATGGAAGAGCTATTAAGTCGCGCTGAGAAACACGTGCGCATCGAGGAGGCTTCGGCTCTCCCTCCTCCCAAGAGGAAAAGAGATGAAGATCAATTCAACACCCGGCGACGAGATGGCCGACGACAATCGTCGACATCTCATTGACAATCTCCTTCTACATCTCTGGACTTCCAATGAGGCCAATGACACTCGGAGTCTCTAGAGCTCATAACATTATTAGCGATCGCATCATCCTAAACTGGGGGGCTATCCTACCTTAAGGATGGTGCATCATCTCACCTCTCTACATCAATTGGACGAAACCCCTACATCAGGTACTTAATACGAGTTTAGTTATTTCGAGCGATTCGCTCCTTATTTGTTTAGTCACATTCGCCTCAATATGCTTGTAACCTTCACATTTTCAAGCAATGAATAAAGCAAATTATTTCCCTTACACTCGGTGTTATTGTTCTGCTACTACATAATTATTTGTTCAAGTCAACCTTAACCCTGGGAACATTTAGAGATGTTATGATAATCTATATAGCCTGGCCAGCTTGATTTCATAAACTTCTTTATCTGTCTTCATTGGGTCCTACATTTAAAACGTGGTCACGGTCCTAACATATTTACGACCCATGAGGTCTAACAAGGGGCACGATCCCCATCAAAAAATCTTGAGAGTCTGATCTCCTCATCAAGTACATCACGCACAATGCTAAATGTAAACATATACAAGCAACGCGTCAAACCAATGACAATGTCATGCAAAATAAACATCAAAAGAAATAGTAGTGGGCGAACACTCCTACTCAAGGTATGAAGAAAAAATGAAGAACCTTGCGTAGCGTGCTATTAAAGGAGAAGAAGAAGAAAAGAAAAAATAAATAAAAAAAAAGAACAAAAAAAAGAAAGAAAGAAAGAAAAGAAAAGAAAAGAAAAAAAAAAAGGAATGGGAACGCGTGACTGACGGCCGCGCGATTCCCAACGCGCGCCTCGGTCCGCGCGCCCAGGCCAAAAAAAAAAAAAAATGCTGCTAGGAACGCGCGTGGATGTCACGCGCCCACGCGCGCGTGCGTCCACGCGCCAGAGGGCCCGCGCTATCCTTGCTCTTCCGCGCATGCTACACACGCGCCCACACACCTCTCTCCGCGCGTGTTGGGCACGCGCCCGCGCGTCTCCCAAGGATGGCACCCCCGCGCGGCCCCATCTCTTCTCTCTCTCACATGGGGCTCCGTGCCGGCTCTCCCCCTCACAATAAATTGCGCGGCTTCTAGCCGCGCGGCTCTAGTTCGCGCGGCTCCCCTCACACGGTAGTCGCGCGGCTTCATGGCTCGCCAGCCTTTACCCTTCCACCAAATCGCGCACAGATTTCACTAAAAACAGATCACCTTAGATTATTGAGATCGAGGGAGGTGGGAGAGCAAGGTGGATCACTGCTCACGTGCTAGATGGCCCTGAGATACCTGCGAAGAGATAAGACGTGAACTAGGCCGGGGGTTGATCCGGCGGAAACCCCTCCGACGCTCAAGTCAGACGTGCGGATTGTGGAAAATAGTTGAGAGAATACAAATTATCGTATTCCTCAAATAATAGGGCGTACCTTTGATAAATGAATTATGTCTTTATTTATACCTTGACGATTGCGTTGTGGTTAATTTGTTGGGCCAAACCTTATTTGAAGATAACTAGTACTTCACCCGTGTGTTGCACGGATATCAATTTCAAAATGAGAAAAATAATAATATTTAAACGATTACCTCTTTATAACAACACCAATTCAAGTAAAACAAAATGGAAGGAAATAAAAAAAAATTATCTCTTAATTCAGAGTCGTAACATATGAAATTCAATTAAATATTAGTAATGAAAATGTGCGAATGGCGCAAAGCACGATATGAAGATTAAGTGAAATAATTTAAAACATTTGGTATAATTCTATTTCATGAAATGCAATCTACTATACCATGTGAATCCTCTACAAAATAACTAACTTAACAACTAACACAGTAGCATAGAGGTAACACAATAGATATTCAAATAACCTGCAAGTTTATCACTAACAACATTCAATTAGTGATGCACATTACTCAAACAACAACACAACTTATAAATATTACAAAAAAGCTAGATAACATGTATACGCCAATACCAATAATAATACCAATGCTTATATCAATATTTTGATACTAATACTAATATTAATACTAATACTAATACTAATACTAATACTAATACTAATACTAATACGAATACTAATACTAATACTAATACTAATACTAATACTAATACTAATACTAATACTAATACTAATACTAATACTAATACTAATACTAATACTAATACTAATACTAATACTAATACTAATACTAATACTAATACTATTACTAATACTAATGCTAATACTAATATCAATATTAGTACTAATACTAATACTAATAATAATACCAATAATAATACTAATATTGATAGTAATAATAATAGTAATATTGATATTAATATTGATACTAATACTAATACTGATACCCGTACTAATACGGGTACTCATATTAATAATAATTCTAATCCTAATACTAACCTTAATACTAATACTAATACTAATACTAATACTAATACTAATACTATACTAATACTAATACTAATACTAATATTAATACTAATACTAATACTAATACTAATACTAATACTAATACTAATACTAATACTAATACTAATGTTAATACTAATACTAATACTAATACTAATACTAATACTAATACTAATACTAATACTAATACTAATACTAATACTAATACTAATACTAATACTAATACTAATACTAATACTAATACTAATACTAATACTAATACTAATACTAATACTAATACTAATACTTACTGATATTGATACAAATACTGATATTGATATTGATACTGGTACTGATGCTCATACTGATACTGATACGGATACGGATAGTGATACTGATACTAACACTGATACTGATATTGATCTTAATACTGATACTGATGTTGATAGTGATACTGATGTTGATAGTCATATTGATATTCATAGTAATATTAATATTAATACTAATACTATTACTTATAGTGATACTCATACTGATAGGTAATATTGTTATTCATACTGATACTGATGCTGATATTAATTCTAATTCTAATCTCTCTGG
>NW_012192877.1:1473-11575 GCF_000504015.1 Erythranthe guttata | reverse complement strand
TTGTTTCAATTCCGTATGTATCTTAGAGAAGGGGACCCTTGCATGGTGTCGGCCATCAACGGCACCACTAATGAAGGAAGCACACAACCAAGGCAATTGTCGGCCATGCAAGTTGCCAAGGGAGTTCGACGGGGCGAGCCGACATTCTTAGTCGCTTTAAAGGAGGAAAGCCCGCCCGTCAACAAAGAGGAGGACGTGCCACCGATCATCCAAACCGTCTTGGAGGTCAACCAAGACGTAATGCCACCGAATTTGCCCAACAAACTTCCACCTAGGAGGGAGGTGGATCATGCCATCGAGTTGGAGCCGGGAGCCAAGCCACCCGCCATGGCTCCCTACCGCATGTCACCGCCGGAGCTTGAGGAGCTCCGAAAGCAACTTAACGAGTTGGTCGAGACGGGGAAGATCCGACCATCGAAGGCACCTTATGGCGCACCGGTCTTATTCCAAAAGAAGCATGATGGTTCTTTGAGGATGTGCGTGGACTACCGGGCGCTAAACAAGGTAACCATTAAGAATAAGTACCATATTCCCTTGATAGCTGATTTGTTCGATAGGCTTGGTAAAGCCAAAATATACACGAAGATGGATTTGCAAAAGGGCTACTACCAAGTTCGCATTGCCGAAGGGGACGAGCCAAAGACAACGTGCATCACTCGATACGGTTCTTACGAGTGGCTTGTCATGCCGTTCGGGTTAACCAATGCCCCGGCAACATTTTGCACTTCATGAACAAGATTTTCCATCTATACTTAGATCGGTTCGTGGTGGTCTACTTGGACGACATCGTCGTTTATAGCGATACCATGGAGGAGCATGTCAACCACCTTCGCACCGTCTTCCAAGTACTTCGGGAAAACGAGCTGTTCGTGAAGAAGGAGAAGTGCGAGTTTGCCAAAGAGGAGGTCCAATTCTTGAGGCATATCATCGGGCACGGGCGACTCCAAATGGATGGAGCGAAGATCAAGGCTATCACCGAGTGGGAACCGCCGACTAAGGTAACCGAGTTACGATCTTTTCTTGGTCTAATCAATTATTACCGGCGGTTCATAAAAGGGTACTCGGCACGAGCGGCGCCACTAACCGACTTACTCAAGAAGAACAAGACGTGGGAGTGGTCCGACTCATGCCAACGGGCGTTCGAGGACTTAAAGGCAAGAGCCGGTCCTCGCCTTACCGGACTTTGGGAAGTCGTTCGAGTTGCACACGGACGCTTCCGACTTTGCAATTGGAGGGGTCTTGATGCAAGATGGGCATCCGGTTGCCTTCGAGAGCCGAAAGCTCAACGAGACGGAGCGGCGCGATACCGCCCAAGAGAAGGAGATGACCGCCATCATCCATTGCCTTCGAGTGTGGCGGCATTATTTATTAGGAGCACCGTTCGTGGTCAAGACCGACAACGTTGCCACGAGCTACTTGCAAACACAGAAGAAACTCTCGCCAAAGCAAGCACGGTGTCAAGACTTTCTAGCGGAGTTCGACTACGTTTTGGAGTACAAACCGGGGAAGACAAACGTTGTGGCCGATGCTTTGAGTAGAAAGGCTGAACTCGCAGCCATTAGCTCGACAAGGGGGAACTTGGCCGACGTGATCCGAGAAGGGCTCGAACATGATCCAATGGCCAAGGAGCTGATTCGACTCGTTAAGGAGGGCAATTTCAAGATCGTCCCCACTTGTTCGAGGCAACGAGGACGTCGCCGAATTTGGCGGGGGAGGATGTCACGGCCCGCTAGTTTTGGCCCAACCCCTTGCCGATTTCCCTTGGGTTGGGGAGGTTAAAGAGTCCAAGACTTAGCCCAAATAGGGTTAGGCCCAATGTGGCCCAAATGTATAGATGTAGGTAGATGTAGGTGGTGGTAGATACAGACATTTTAGGGATTCTTTGGAGTGTTCCACTCCCAACCGTTAGATCATATCGATCTCCACCGTCCATTGAGGAGGTGATCTTGTATAAATAGAGGTAGGATCCTCATTTGTAATGATCCAACAAATCCAACAAGCACTCTAGCAATAAAGTACTTTTCTTACAAACTCTCTTATCTTCTTAATTTATTTCTTCGTTTCCATCACTTAGGATTCGCAACACATTCGGGAGAAGCTGACTTAGCTATGTCGTTCATTGTTAAGGGAACATGACTTAGCTATGTCGTTCATTGTTAAAGGAACAAGTCCGTGACAGCCAGCATAAAAGGAGAAAACACATAAATCTATATTTATGTACGGTTAGTAAAATGAATCGTGCAGTTATAAGTAACTTGCATCCAAAACCGCTAATAGATATCAGGATCTGCTTCCAAACAACTGAACCAATTATGTTCCGCTAATAGATATCAGGATCTGCTTCCAAACAACTGAACCAATTATGTTCCTACACGTGGCATGTTTGATTGTTAGCAAAAATAAGTAAAGGTAAAACCCTTATTTGTTTACCAAATCAGATCAGTTACTAACCAACTATTAAAAAAATCAATTACTTACTGTAAATAATGGCGCGTAGAAAGGAACGCCGGCAGATTGCTGTAAATTCAGTTGTTAGTAGCATTTTCTGTAAATTCGTTTTTTTGACTGTCTTTCAATGTAAATTCAGTTGTTAGTAGCATTTTCTGTAAATTCGTTTTTTACTGTCTTTCAATTCTAGAAGTAAGCCATGTATTTAGCGATGAATTTTTCATCAATGAAATAAAAAAAAATTCTCAAATCCGCCAGAAAATGTGGTTGCTCGTCACAATAATTCCAAGTGTTAAAAGTAAACTAATTAGAACTTCAATTTCGATTTCGTTGTTCTCAACAAATTTGGATAATTTTGGGTATTGATTTCAGTTAGCTTGTTTCAATTGAATTCCATTTGCTGAAGAGCTCTGTTTCAGTTGAGTTCTGCTTAAATTTGTAGAGATCTTAGGACTTATGTTTGGTGATGATTCTTTATTTTCCCGAACCCCCAAGTGTTTGATGAAATGCTCGAGAGAGGTTTGAGGCCTGATGTGATGTGTTATAACATTTTAATTGATGGTTTTTTATAACTATAAGAGGTTAATGTGATATGGGGGAGGTTGACAAAAGATTCATGGGCTTACCCGAGTGTCGTTACATATAATGTTATGATTTGTGGGTTGTGTAAGTGTGGGAGGTTTAATGAGGCCCGGGAATTGCGGGAAGTTCCTGCTTGCGACTATCTCCTTGTGTAGGTGCTGAGTTTTTGGATCTGAATCAAGGTGCCAATGAATGTGGTTAGGTTGAAGCTTCAACTGATTGTCGCGGGGCCCTAGAAATCAGGTGTTTTTTCCCCCTCTTTTTCATGTATTACTTTTGTGTTTGATTTGTCTTCTCATAGCATTTGTCTTTTGAGTATGTTTGCCGCCTATTTTTAGGTATGCAAGATCTTAGTTTAGAATTAATTTTAGGTCAGTAATATGTGTATTCCTCTTAAGAATGCATGTCTGATATTTCGGTTATTTAATCTTCCTTTGAGATAAAATCATTATTTGGAGTACTTTCTAGAAAATCAGATTTGATGTGCAATCTTGATTCCGTTGATTGGTTTTGGGGCTCATATTTATAATTGCCAGGTTGGAATTGGAATGTACTATACTAAGAAGAACAGGGCAGATGTACAAACAGAAGTTGGAACACATATGTGATGATCTCCAATGGCTGAGGCTGAGGTAATGCATGAAACTTTGTAATATGTGTTGTAGACCTGTTACTAAATCCAATATAACAAGTTGTCGACTAGATTATACGTAGGAAAGTAGTATTTACACATTAAATGATTTGATTGTTTGTCACTCCGCTGCCCCATTCCGCTTTTGACGTTAAAACTTTCTTGCAACTTTCTTGTAAAATAAATTAAGTTGTATAGGCTTTCTCTCAATATTTGATTGATTTCATAAGCTCCATATTTGCTTTTGATGTCAAATGTCACGACATCGATTTCTACTTCCAAATGGAATATAACAAGTCCATATTTCGTCATTGCAGATTATTGAGATCGATCCTTGAGCTGGAGGGAGTTGAGGGGAGAATCTACTACGAGGACGTGGTCAACTCCTACCAAGGTAAAAAAACACGTTGACCGCAATGCAACTACTATATCTTAGGCCTTGACAATTCCGAAAATTTCAGAGTGTCTCTGATTTTTACGCAGGTTCAATAAACTCACGATTTGAAAGATTGATTAGTAATGAATGCATCATCAGATATAAACATTTATGCTTTGAAAAATCTCGATTCCCTCGAGGTATATGATGTCATTACGAGAAAATAAATATAATTTATAATGCCTCAAGTATAAATTAAATGCAATAAACTTATAAGTTTACACTTGGAAAATTCCCACAAGTTAAAAAAACCACTAAATTTGTTTTCGATGACAGATAATTGCCCGGAGACAAATTAACGCACTTTCTGCCAATGCATAATGATCAACTTAAGAAGGCCCAACAACTGCAACTGGATGTTCAAATGGCGTCCTTATAAGCCACTAGAGGTAACTCTAGTATTAACTAATTAATTAAACTAGAGAATCGCTTTCCTCCAGCTCATGTTTTAATGGTTATTAATGATTTGTAGATGGTACTAATTAATAATCAGGTATATAGTTTCCTCATAATAATTGTAACAGAATGTATAAATATTGATTCATTTTTGCCAATAACTGCTCATGATAATTGTAGCAGGGTCCCACGGTTAGCATCAGATTGCAGGTGCTGAAACAAGATATTTTTGCATTGCAGATGTTTTGACTCAACGGTGGGTTGTGTGGCAGATTAAATGAGTTAGAATATATCCGAATTTATCGGAAATCAAATGAGTATTTTCATAAGGCTGCTTCCACCGGTGATCAGGTATTCTTGAGTCGAAGAAGGTAAGTGAATCTTTTCATTTCACTCTAATAGACTAATGATAGCGTCTAAGAGCTCGTATTAGTTTGAATGTTACTGCTAACTAACGGGGTTTGGCATTTATGCTTTTAATGCAGATTAAGCTGCACTTCCTACTGAAGGTGCACGAGGTTTATTTCGTTTTATTACTGTGAAACTATTTTAGGGATTAGTTATGTAGAACTAATTTGGGTGTCGGGACATCTTTGTTTACCGCACTTGATTAGAAGACATAGATGATAGGTTTTATAAATGGAACTTGGGATTTTGTATTATTGCAAACAATATTCTCTTCTGTAAAGAATTTGAAATATTTATACCAGGGAAAAATAAAAAATGTATTGTAAATGTAATTTACAATATATACACAATTAATGAAATCAAATGTAATGCATTTTTAGTATTCTTTTCTGTTGAGTATTATTTACGGATTTTAGCAGAAAAATATAATCTACAGTTCAAAGAAATATATAAGAAAGTTTTTCCCGACGGTTGGAAAACACTATTCCCGACGGTTTTCGAGGGTTGGAATTTATTTTTCCCGACGGTTGGTTTACATGTAAAAGTATATATATATATACCTTGACTTTTTTCATGCACGCCACAAAACCTGACAAGTTCGAGTCAACGGGCTTCCACCAGGTACTTGAATACGATAAAGATTTTCTCCAATCAAGAAGAACACAACTGCATATATATAGCCATAGAAACTGCAGGAACAACAAAATTCTAGCCCCTCCCCACATTCATTTGTATCCACACCAAAATCGAAGAAGCAATCATCAGCACCTATATTAATTGACGGATAAAGCCAGTTGATAAACGAGCTCTTCTTTTCCTTCTCCTGCCAGTTCCGAAAGAAGACAGCCATTTGTGACGATGTCGAACAAATCCCTCCGGGGTGTCTTTTGTTTTGGCCCGTTTATTCAGGAAACGGCTTCGTCTCCTCCCCTCCCCCAATCACCATCGTGCATTCTTTTCTTTTGTCTTTTCGCCTGCTCGAAGATTAAATCAACCTGCCTGCTATATCTTTCTCCTTTTCTTTTAATTTCGATTTTTTCCCCTTTCTCCTCTCTTCCTTCTACCGCCGCAATGACCGCCGCTCCGCCATCCCCCTCCTTTTCTCCACCCACTGATATTTCGGTTCTTTATTTTCGGAGTTTCACCCTGCTACTGTTGACCTTCAACTGAAGACGTTGACCTCGCCCTATTCCTCCTCATGTGTGGAGTTCAGTTCGCTGCCGGATACAATTGCCCTATGCCTCTCCTTCAAGTTCGACTTTTTCTTGATTATTAATATTTTTTGTCCTACTTATCCACCGGGAGCAGTCGAGCATCATGGAAGGAGGGCTTCATCGTGGTGGGTTAGTTTTCAATTATGCGTCCTGAGTGTATTATCTCAATTTTCATCTCTACAGTTTAATTTTTGCTATTATCTCAATCAGATGTTAATTTCTCTCATATTTTACTTTCATGTATTTATTTCATTACTTAATTATGTTATGATGCACCATTGTTTGTGTGGTCTTTATGGATATTAGAGATTTTACATCTGCTTTTGAACATTTTTGTACAATGAGATAACTCAGAATTGCAGGGTATTGGAAGGGTGTTTTTTGGTCCATGGTGCGCAGCTGTCCCTCTCTCTTTTGCCTGCCAAGAGGATGTCATTCTATAGGCTGTCAGTTTGTGCCACCCGAATCGGCACCGTAAACTTTCGCTCGCTCTGTATTGTCTCGTTCGTATATTTTCTCGGTTAATTTCTTCGAGAGCCTATTTTATGAATTCCGATCTTCTTTGGCTTGAAGGTATCTTCCAACTTTAATTTGCAGGCCACCAAGGACCGGACAAAGTGTGGCGGCCGTCATGTGATTCGGGTGAACGTCTGTTCCAAAATAGATTGCTCTGTTGTTAGTAAAGTTTGTGTTGTTGCTTCGTTTTGTTCATTATAGCCGTGTGTCGTTAGATGTTATATAATCGCCAGTTATCTATCATTTCTTATATGATCATTTCTCAGCTACCGATTGATTGCAGGGTCAGCTGCGGTCCACATTAATATGCATGCTTTGTGAGTTCCATTTGGAGTTACCTAAAATACTAAAGGCATCAATGGTATATGTGTATGTTTTTGTTCAGCTCCGGAGCATGAGTATTTTTTGAAGTTTATCAAAATCCGTTTGTATTGGTTTCCTCGCTTGGAGGAATTTGTTTTTCAGGTAAGTTGCTATTTCGCATTTTTTTTTTTGGTTTGGTTTGTTTGTATCAACTTACAAAAGCACCTAAATTACTCAGCAAAAATAATTCCATTCTCTGCTAATTTTGTCGTGCAGTTGAACTGGTATCTACATCAAAGAAAAGATAGAGAAGTGAAGGCTACGATAAGCTCGCCCCACCATCATCTTAAATTGTTCAAGTTTGGTGGCTATTATGGTAGCCCCAGTGATGTTGAATTACTCAGCTACGTTTTGGGGAATTGCGTCGTTCTTGAGAAAATAATAATTGGTACCCACTCTTTATGGTTACCAGAGTTGGAAGAAAGTGCAAGGAAGACCGCAAAACAACAGCTCCCACCGCAGATACCTCGACACATCGAATTGGTTATTCTATAGCTTCTTTATTCTGTTTTTATTTATGGGTGCAAACTAACTAAGATTATATTAACTTGGTTTTATTTGATTATGGGAACACTTGTGATCATATTGTCGTGTTTGTGAGTTCAAACTATAAATATTAATTGAAGAAAAACAGCTTTTATCACCCTAAATGTTGGGCAGTGTTGAATAAGTTCAACAAAACTAATTATCCTTTGTCCAGAAATGAGCTCTTTAGTAATGGATATGATTTGATGCTCTTTTGTTGTGCAAGAAAATCAGCTCTTATTGAATAGCAGTTTGATTACATCAAACAGTTTTAGCATATCATATATCCATGAATATCGTGGCTGCGCCACTTCTTCTATCTCGATTATTTGAAATTTTAGGATTCTATCGGACAGTTTTAGCATATTCAAATTGCATAATCCTCATTTCATTTGAACAATAGTATTATTTCCTAAACTCTCGATGCTCCAGTTTCCAATGCTCGACTCAAACATCTTAGAATAAAATATTTTAGCATTCGCAGTATTAATATTAGTATTAGTATGAGTATTAGTATTAATATTAGTATTAGAATTAGGATTAGGATTAGAATTAGGACTAGGATTCATGTTTGCATTAGCTTTGTGATTAGGATTAACATGAGCATTAGCAGTATTAGCATTAATGTTAGTATTAGGATTAAGATTAGGATGAGAAAATATAAGAAAACTTATATGTTATAATAAAATAAAGTATTAGATTTTTTTTTGAATAAAGTTATAAATATATATAATGCTGTAGAAAATAAATGATATTTCTTTTTTATATAAAATATACTATACTAGTAGGTATGGTACGATACAATATTACCATGGTATTGAGAATGCAATAACATTACCTTACCAACCATTTGCGTTACAGTACCAATATCGTACGTACCGAGTGAAATGGTAAACGTTACTTTGGTATATTTTCGATAATCTTCAGTTTAAATACCTTAGTACTCGACAATTGATATTTTTTTTCCACCCACATCCGTTGAGTAATCTTTACCTCAACTCTATTATTTTATATTCTGGTTTGTTTTAATTTTATTATATTATTAAATGCTACATTTGATTATTTACACTTGATGAATAAGTTACACACTTATTTTCAAAACCTTAATCAAATTACGATACTTTGAAATCTTAAAAAAATTAGAATATAATATGTATTTTGTATTCCAATACTTAGATTGGGATAATAAATGTTGTCAGCGAGAATCATTTAATTTGAATAAAGTTATAGTAAAAAATTAAACACGTGCGACTTTGAATCTTAATTCATTAAAAATATTGGATTATATATAGACATGCATTTGAATTTCTTATAATATTTGACCAAGTTTAATTTTCACTTCATAAAATATTAAAATCTACTGAGACAAATAGTGAATCCAATATCTTTAATTTCTACCAAAAGAAAATAATAATTAATTAATTCCTAAATTTGCATGAGACGATTACGAAAATACTTGACCGTACGGTAATCTCAATTCTCATGCACACTATAAATTCTTAGTTTCAAACCCTAAAAAAAACATCAAGAAAGTTTAATTTCTTCAACAATGGAGAGAAAAAGAACAAAGGGCCGTCAAAAGATCGCGATAGCAAGAATCAAGAAAGATAGCGACTGCTTCGCCACCTTCTCGAAGCGGCGGCTCGGCCTGTTCAGAAAAGCCAGCGACGTGTCCGCGCAATGCAATGCTGATGTGGCAGTGGTGGTGTACTCTCCGACAGGTAAGCCGTTCTCTTTCTTCCACCCGACTATGGAGTCCGTTGTCAGCAGGATCGAAAACCCTAATCCAAAGACGAGCGATTCGTTTCGTCTCTTCGAGGCGTACACGAGAACTAGGGTTATGCAGCTGAACCAGATGATTGAGAAGCTCGATGGGGAATTGCATGCTGAAGTGGAGAGAGAGAAGAAATTGGAAGATGAGACGAAGAAGAAGAAGAATCGAACGGTGTCGTTTTGGGAGGAAGAAGAAGCGGTTGGGAAGTTTGATGAAGAGCAGGTGAAAAACGTGACGAATTTGCTCGAAAATATCAAGGCTCGGTTGAGAGTTCGTGAGGACGAATTGAAACGAGGAGCTTCGTCTTCGTCTTCGCCTTTTTTGCTACATTGATTTATATATATAAAAAACCTAAGTGGTTTTATTAGAAAATATAATCATTAAAATTAAGCTATAAATTACCTTCAAATTGCATCAAAATTGTTGGTTGATATTAAACAAGCCCGATTGATTTTTTTTTAAATATCAATATAGTAGTTAATTAATCAATGAGACAATTTAAGAACACTAACAATTAGCATAAAAATTGAAAAAAAAAATAGAAGAATAAGAAAGAAAATAAAAACTACATTTAAATAAATTTGGATTTAATTTTACACACTTTTATATAATAAGGGGAGTTAAATGCCACACCTACCTGGCATGTTATTTACACTGCGTCGATTTCAATAATAAATCTGATTAAATAATCACTCACTAACTAAGCACACGTACACATGGACGTATTTGATTGTCTGTAGATCTACGATTGTTTGCGTATATGAAAGTGATGCTGCTCCAAAAATGATGGGTCAGCCCAATGTCTTGAA
>NW_012192876.1:898935-921514 GCF_000504015.1 Erythranthe guttata | reverse complement strand
TGTGAGGGATTTGTTACCGGAGGTTTGTGACAAACATTTGTGACAGATGTTTTGTGACGGCTATTGGTGACGGGCATGGTTTTGTGACAAGATCTGTGACGGATAACCTTCGGTCAATCTATGACGGATTGGTGACAACAAAATTAAGTTTGTGACAACATCTGTCACAAATTTTATGGATCTTTGACAAGATATTAGTGACGGAATTATTTTTAATACTAACGAATATTTCCGTGACAAATTAGGTGACGGACACATATATGCATCACCATTTTAATTAGTGACGAGCCATTTTCTCACAGACGTATTCCGTCACAACTCTGTCACAAAAGCATGTTTGTGACGGATTTTCATTAATTTAGTCACGAAATTGTCCGTCACAAAAGCCCTTGTTTTTGGTAGTGTTAAACAAAAATTGTATGGGTATTATGAATGTTCATTAAAGACTTGATACTATACAACTTCCCATATCAATCAAGTTGCTATTAATTAAATATTAATAAATACCTTAGCAATTAGTTGAACAATCATTATGACTGGGATAGTTTTTCCTTATCAATAATTGAGTATTCGTGAATTATGGAAAATTTATTCAATAAAAGATTATAATTTATTTTATAAATAAATTAAACTAATTATTTATTTATTTATATTACTCGCACTTTTAATCTTACATATTATAGTAATTACTGATAATCATAGATAAAATTAAGAATTTTATATACTATTTTTTTTATTAGTAAACATAGATACTCAACTTTTAATCTTACATATTATAGTAATTACTGATAATCATAGATAAAATTAAGAATTTTATATACTATTTTTTTTATTAGTAAACATAGATACTCAAAATTCGGAGAGATAAAAAAATTTCAACTGAAGAATTTGATATTAACTAATTAAATGAAGAGTTTTTTTAATTATATTTTAGAAAAGGATATATGTTAAGATAATTAAAACTAATTTTAAAATGTCATGTTAGTATTATTTTTTTCGTTAATTCTTTTGTACGTGCATCTAAATTTTTTGTTACATAAATTGACCTTATTACTTTAAACTTGTCCATACTATATTTGTCAATGGTTAATAATATAATTATTTAATGTCATAAGTGAATATTTAATCAGTTTATATTACTCAATTGCCCTTCAAAGTTTTAACTTGCCAAAGAGTATTTTTGTCTCTTAAAAAAATGGAAGAAACCACCAATTGATTCCTCCTTTTATAAGTAGTATAGATATAGATTAATGCGATTTTCAACATGATTGTTTTATAACACTTGTGTTTGGATTTTTATTTTAATTAAGGCAAAGAAAAAATAAATTGATTCTAATAAATTTTATTATTGTCCCAATAAAAATCAACAAGTTTGTTCAAAATCACATAAATCAAAAGCAATTTATATTAGCATAGGTAATAAAATCAACACTAGCATTCGTCCTATAGGCTATTTAATATTAAAACTTTAATTTAGATGTTTGGGTAAATTACGCTCACACCCCTGAGGTATGCTTAAATAATTTTAAGGTCCCTATGGTATCGATAATTACAGTCACCCCCTGAAACGTAGTTAGAAACTCTAACGGGATAATGCATTGGATACATTACTCCGATAGGGTTCTCATATGGACTATTATTTTTATCTAGTGGTGGAGATAACATAGAGTTATGGGGAGTTATGGGGTGACATGGCTCCCCCAATATTTCTTAAATCATCCATAACTCTTTGTTGTCTCCACCACTTCCTGAAACCAATAGTCCGTTAGAACTCTATAGTAATAACGTATCCACTGCATTATCCCATTGGAGTTTATAACTACGTTTCAAGGGGGTGAGTGTGATTATCGATACTACATGAACCTTAAAGTTATTTACGCATACCTCATGGGTGTGGGTCTAATTTACCCTATATGTTTTTTGAATGAGTAGTGTGAATTTAAAATATTAAAATTTACATGTTGATTGTATTTTTATTATATAGATATTGTTTTTACTCAAATGTTTAGATTTTGCATTTAATTTCATCAATCTAATCTCAGAAATTACAATTTCCAAGATTTTCCTAAATCTTTTGGAAGGAACCAAAAATAATTTATAATTAAAAAAAAAAAATTATTATTTAAATATGCTAATTTTGATTAGATCAATTTGGTTTTTACCGCAGGACCGACACCCTAATCCCATCCCTTAAATCTTAGGTCCCGTTTGGTTGGCAATATAAGATTAACCAAGATAAGATTAAATAATCTAATGAGACCCAATTATTTTATTGGAGCTTGAAACGTCCAACAAAAAAAACTCATTAGAAGGCAAGATAAGCCAAGATAAGACAAGATAAGCCATGATTATATAATTTTGGCGGGTCGACCCGCCAATTTATTGGGAATACCAAACATCAAATTAAGTCCAACTATTTAATTAATCATGGCTTATCTTGGCAACCAAACGGAGCCTTAGTATCTTACCCCCTATAATTTGAACTTCTCTCTCCATGAGAGGCACTATATTTGTTAGTTTCACCGGTGTTTAGCGATCGATTTTTCTAGTTAAGTTTAACATGGACGTTCGATCATACTATTTACTTGGTTCGATTAATTGTTATATATCCAGGTCTAGTTTTTCTAGGGTTGTGTGTTTATTTCCTGCTTTTATATACCGACGGTTGTGTCATTTATTTGCCTTTATCTCTAAACCTAATTATCTTTTCCCGCTCATCACCATCTCTCTCAGATCTCAAACCCTAATCGTCTATGCTCCTTGCGCTCCAGTAGATCTGATATCCTTATCTCTCTCTCTCCGATGGACATCCTTGCGGAATCAATGGCCCTGAAAATCACACTAACGGAGGAGGAAGAAGAGGGAGTAGTGGTACATCAAACCGATGGTATGGGTACGGTTACTAATACACAACTTTGCATAGTGGGACGAGTGGTGTCATCTCGCGAGATTTCCTTTTATTCCATCAAACAAAATCTCCTCCGCCCATTGTCTCCGGTTAAGGGCTGTGATATTCATTCGATTGGCAGCAACAAATTCATCATGAGGTTTGACCACTCCCTCGACAAGAAGCATGCGTTGGAAGGTTGCCCGTGGGTTCTGGATCGTCATGCCCTAATATTTCGGGATCTCCTGCCAGGGGAGACTGCTAAGGATGTAGAGGTTAATCAAATGCTTATTGTGATTCGTTTGTATCGTGTCCCGGTAAATCAGAGGTCGTTGGCATTGGATCAACAGGTGGCAAATAAAGTGGGTAGGTTCTTACTGCTAGTGAACGAGAAACAACTTCGTCAGTCGGATTTCATGCGAATTAGGGTTTCGATAGACGTTCTTGAGCGGTTGAAACGTGGAAATCAAATACGAGCGTCTTCCAGCCTTCTGCTTCCTTTGTAGCGTTTTGGGCCATAGCGAAAATAAATGTCCACTTTGGTATGAGGAAGGGTTCGTAGATCCTGGTGAAGAGCTGCCGTATGGCATATGGATGAAAGTTCCATCCTTGGGATGATTCATCCCCATGTTTTCCGCTACAACCCATTTCTCTAAATGGGCAGAACAGGGCTGATCATCACCATCCTTTAGCTCGCGGATTGAATATCTTTGAATTTGGTCACAGAAGAAGTGCAGGGGACGGCCAAGGCGGTAATTCCCAACACAATACCAACCTTACCATATCAAACGATGAGGTGCAACTGTTCAATAATCCGATTCAGGTTGCTACTGGCATAGTGGGAGGAGAGGCGACGTCGCAGCGGAAAGTTATCTTGCTGGCCGGACAGAAAAATAAGAAGTGCATGAAGGCAGGACTGACACCGGGGGAGGAAAGGTCGTGGAAGAGGCCACTCCTTTCTCTTCACGATGAGGATTCCAATTCAACGGCGAGGTCTGCGGAGCAGACTCGCCGATCGCCATGAATTGTGTAGTGTGGAATTGTCAAGGGCTCGGAGTACCCTTGACAATTCATTCGATTGGAGATATCCTCTGTCTCCATAACACCAAGTTGATGTTCTTTTCGGAAACGAAGGCTACATCAACTCTTGTAAATAGATTGAAAAGCAAATGAAATTTATCCGGAATTTCGGTGGATAAGATTGGTCAATCGGGCGGATTGGCTCTTTTTTGGAACAAGGATATCCAAGTGGACTTACTCAGTTTCTCGAGTCACCACATTGATGTTGAGGTGGTAGAGAAGCAAGGGTCCTCCCCTTGGCGATTTACTGGTATCTATGGGTATCCAGAACAACAGCGGCGTACTGATACTTGGAAATTACTACACCGCCTTAAGTCACAAAGTACAAAACCATGGGTGGTAGGGGGTGACTTCAACGAAATCCTTGACAACTCTGAGAAGATGGGGGTTCCCAAATGTGTTTCGGCCCATATTGCAACTTTTCGAACGGCTCTTGACGAGTCTGAGCTAGGGGTGGCAAACGAGCCGAGCCGACTCGTGAGCTCGACGAGTCGGCTCGTAAAAGGCTCGAACTCGGACTCGAGGTTTTCGAGCTCGAGCTCGAGCCGGTTTTTAGTTGTTCATGAGCTCGCGAGCCGGCTCGTGAGCCTTATTTATTATTATTTTTTTATTTTATATTTTTTATATGTTATTTTTATTTAAATAATGTATAATAATATAAAATATTATAGATATAAATACAAATATTAAAAATATATATAATTACAATTTAGTTTTTATTTTTTATTTTTTTAAATAATTTTTAATAATAAAATAATAATTAAAAAAATATAAAAAAAAAAAAGACAATGGGCTCGAGCTCGAGCTCGAAAAAATTTACACGAGCTCGAGCTCGAGCCAAAAAAAAAAGGAACTCGACGAGCTCGAGCTCGAGCCAGCCAAAAGAGGCGAGCTCGGCTCGTTCACACCCCTAGTCTGAGCTATCAGATTTGGGGTATACTGGTCAACGCTTCACATGGACTAATACAAAAGAGTCTCCGAATACGGTTCGATGCAGACTAGACAGATTTTGCGGCAACGGTGAGTGGTACTCTATTTTTCCTGACGCTCGGGTCCACCATATGGAAGTCGCAGGCTCCGATCATCTCCCGCTGCTCCTCACTCTAGACAAAGGAGATAAACGGTTTAAATTTTCCGGCTGCAAACCATTTAGATTCGAAGCCATGTGGGCTCGTAGAGAGGAGTGCGAGGAGATAGTTAAACAACATTGGGAGGGAAGTTCAGGCTCTGACCCTTTTGAGGCTTTAATGAGAAGCACAGATGGATTTCGGCTTGCTCTAAAAAATTAGAACCAATCTACTCTCACTCATCCGCGAAAGAAGATTGAGAAACTCCGTAAAGATCTCCACATGTTGGGTTCAGAAACACAGACGGCGGAAGTTGTTGCTAGGCAGAGAAAGTTCAATGCGGAGCTAGAACATACATATGGGGATGTCGACCTGTACTGGCGGCAACGTAGCAGAATCCAGTGGTTACAAGAGGGGGACCGTAACACATAGTTTTTCCATGCCAAAGCTACAATAAGACAGAAGAAGAACTGGGTGCATAAGATCAGAGATAGCGAGGGGGTTTGGAAAGATGGTAAATCAGACATAGAGAAAGTTATCAATAGCTATTTTGAGAAATTGTTCCAGTCTACTCATCCGGAGGAGAGAGAGATTGATGAGGTGTTGGCACATATTGAGGCAAGGATCACAGGCGAGATAACTAAATGTAGTCTACTCCATTTTCTTCTGAGGAGGTAATCCGAGCCATCTCTCAGATGTCCCTTCTAAATCCCCAGGCCCTGATGGCCTTCCCGTTCTTTTATACACCAAGTACTGGCACATTCTAGGTTCTTCGATAGTAGACTGTGTCCTTAAATTTTTGAATAAATGAATTTTGCCCCATTCCCTTAATTTTACTTTTATTGTCTTGATTCCTAAAGTCCCTAAGCCTGAGAGAATGACCCAGTATCGCCCGATTAGTTTATGTAATGTTATTTATAAATTCGGCTCTAAGCCCATTGCTAACCGAATCAAACAGGTGTTGAGCGATATCATTTCCCCTACCTAGTCAGCTTTTGTCCCTCACCGTTTAATAACGGACAATGTTTTAGTTACCTACGAAATGAATCATTTTTTTAATACCAACTCTAGGAAACGGTCTCATTTTATGGCAATGAAATTGGACATTAGTGAAGTGTAAGATCGAATAGAATGGTTATTCTTACGAAATTTTTTGAGTAGACTTGGCTTCCCACAGATTATGGTGGATTTGATTATGATTTGTGTATCTTCGGTATCCTACTCTTTCTTGTTTAATGGTTCTCAGTGTGGATTTCTTTCCCATTCGCGAGGACTTCGGCAAGGGGACCCTTTGTCCCCCTACCTATTCATTATTTGTACCGAAGCTTTGATAGCTATGATTCACCGAGCGACGGAAATTAGGAGTCTCCAGGGTATTCGGGTTGCTCCCACAGCACCAATCGTTTCGAGACTCTGCTTCGCCGATGATACCGTCATCTTCTGCCAAGCCACCGTGGAAAATGCTCAATCCCTAAAACACATACTCAGCCAATATGCAACGGTATTGGGGCAGGTAGTTAATTTGGAAAAGTCGACCATGACCTTCTGCCCCTCCACGACAACGGCTGTCAAGAACTCAATCCACTCAACTCTAGGATTTCAAGATGTTGAGAAGCATGAAAAATACCTAGGAATGCCAAGCTCAATTGGACGAACACGCAAGGAAATTTTTGCCTATATCCGGGGTCGTATTTGGGCACGTATTAGGGGGGGCATGCGAAGAAATTATCGAAAGCGGATAAGGAGATATTAATCAAGGCAGTCCTTCAAGCCATTCTTACCTATGTGATGTCATGTTTTCTTCTGCTTGTCGGGTTACTACACGAGATTGAATCTGCGATTCGGCGGTTTTGGTGGGGTAGTGGGGAAGCACACCCGATGGCTTGGATCGTGTGGAGAAGATTATGTAAACCAAAAGTTGTGGGTGGTTTAGGATTTCGAGATCTGAGGGCATTTAATCTCGCTCTGCTTACAAAACAAGCATAGAGAGTCGTCACTCAACCGGACCTCTTATTATCGAAGATTTTAAAAGCTCGATACTTCCCTAGAGAACACTTTTGGTCGGCCTTGGTTGGACAACGGCCATCGAATACGTGGCGCAACATCCTTACAGCTCGAGCTCACCTTACAGAAGAAATTCGCATTCGGATTGGAGACGGCCATGCTACATCACTTTGGAGCGACCCCTGGATCATTCACGATGGTTGCTCAAGGATTTAAACTACTCGGCCTAAGCACCGCATTTTGTCAGTTCCTATTGGAGGCCCGTTTACTAAGGATCGGATGATATGGAGTTTCGCAAAAAATGGCAACTTCACGGTGAAATCATGTTACCATAATATACTTGACCGTTCTGCCCAAGAGTCTCCTTTGATAGCGAGAGATAGGGGAGAAAATAGCGGTTCAACATGTCGAAGATGGAAGACGATTTGGCAATTGGCAGTTCCACCGAAAATTCGGGTGCTTCTTTGGAGAGCTTGCGTGGACTCCCTCCCTTGTAAGGTAGAATTATTCTGTAGAAAGATTTCCCCAGAACCTATGTGCATTATCTGTGGGGAGAAGGAGGAATCAATTCTCCATATTTTCTTGGAGTGCTCAAGTCTACAAAACATTTGGAACCCGCCCCCGTTTGTTCTTACGGGGGTAGATAGTCGTACGTCCTTCTTGAATTGGATCGAATTACTACACAGGGACTTGAGTACTGAGCTTTTACAGCTGGCAATGGTGGTGTCCTAGCGCTTGTGGGATCGCCGAAATAAAATTTTGCACGGGGAGGAACCGTCTCAACTCGACGATGTGGTGGGGTGGAGCAGCTCTTACCTGGAATCATACAGAGAAGCATAATTCCGGACTGAGAACACCACGAAATGATCCCACTCGCGGGTATGGGAACCGCCCCCATCGGGTACCATTAAAATTAATGTAGATGTTGCTTTTCCAGGTGACAAGAACTGTTATCGACCATCCATGGTGGCTCGAGACTCTAACTGGGCATGTGTATGGTGGTGCGTTCATGAATTACAAGGTCGCATTCGTCCGGTTGAAGGCGAGGCCCAAGCGGTCCATCTGGCGATTCTAACAGCTCAAGTGATGCAATGGGCGGATATTATTATTGAGGGTGGCTGTCTTCCGGTTATTGACACTTTGAATAGGAAGGATGGCTCACTTCTTTCGTATGGTGCTATTCTAGAGGATTGTTTTCCCCGTTTAAGTTCCTTTTCTTCCTGTTTATTTTCGTTTTTTAAACGTGAGGGTAACTGCCTCGCGCATGAATTAGCTTCTTCTTATGTTTGGATTCTATGGAGGGTGTTTCCCTTCCACCTTTCTTGGTTTTGGTAACCTAATGAATGCTCCTGGTTTTCTTCAAACAAAAAGAGATATTGTTTTTACTATTTTTATTAGGGCAAATTACCAAAACCCCCCCTGAGGTAAGCCTAAATAACGAAAATCCCCCTCACGTTCTCGTAATTACGAAAACCCCCTTGACTAACGGTTGACCGAATTTTTTTAACCGAAAACGTGAAATGTCTATTATATCCTTCTGTTTAATATGTAAAAAATAAAGGGCAAATTACCAAAACCCAGTGAGGTAAGCCTAAATAACGAAAATCCCCATGGTTGATGATTTATTGCTTTTATAAATTTATTTATTACTTTGTAATTTGTATTGATAATTTGATATTATAATTTTTTATTTTCTTTTATATTTTAATTGATTTTATTTATCGAGAGAAGTATTCATACGGATTTATGCTTTTAGCTTGAATGATGCATGGTTGTATTTCTCGAATTGTAAAATATTTAATTTTATATATAAAATTAAAAATAATTAAATTTTGAAATCTCATCCATTGATTTTTTTTAATCCAATAAAAATACATTGTACATTCATAATGATTGATTATATTTGGGTCTAATTTAAGAAAAATAAGTATTTTGCAGACACTTATATATTTCATGAAGAGTATATATTTATGGCCCCTCTAAGGGTAATTTCGTGTACAAGGGCAAAATTGGTATTATCGGAGGAATATTAGGGAGAATCAAAAAGATTCTATCGAGTTTAACACTGTTAGAGCGATTTGTAAGATGTCTGCATACCTCAGGGGGGTTTTCGTAATTACGAGAACGTGGGGGGAATTTCCGTTATTCAGACTTACCTCAGGGGGGTTTTGGTAATTTGCCCTTTTTATTAATTAGTCAAACATCTTACGATACGGTGGGATATTGGTTAAGGAAAATTATACGCGATATATTTTCGATTTGACAAAATTAGTACTCTACTTTATACCATTGTATCCCTATAACTGAAATGTTAAATGTCGTTTCAACTCTAATTTCATGATTTACACCCCAATTTAGCCCAATTTCACCAGTTAACCAATTTTGACCATAATTCCGATTTTGACGGCGTTTACTTTTTTTTTTTTTTTTTTGAAAACTTGTTTTTTCTGGTAGGTCAACCGCCGTTGACCGCCGGGTCTCTGGCGTTGACTTTTTTTTTCTTAAAAAAAATATTTTAATTAATATTATTGTCTTGACTGTTAAATTACTGTCTCCAGCAGTAATTTAACTGTTGGAGACAGTAATTTAATAGTCAATTGACTTTCGTTTTCTTAAAAAAATTATTTTAATTATTATTACAGTCTTGGTTGCTAAATTATTGTCTCCAACAGTAATTTAACTGTCTCCAATAGTAATTTTTCTGTTAATTGACTTTTTTTGAAAATTTTGTTTTTTCTTAAAAAAAATATTTTAATTAATATTACTATCTTGGCCTCTAAATTACTGTCTCCAACAGTAATTTAACTGTATCAGAAAGTAATTTTACTATATTAATTAATTTTATCGTCTTAGTCTGCAATTTTGCTGTCTTCGGCCGTAATATTACTGTCTCCGACCGTAATATTACTGTCTCATGCAATAACATTACTATTTAGGATAGTAATATTAGTGATATTACTGTTCGGAAAAGTAATATTCATAATATTACTGTTTGGTATTACTGTTTGAGACAGTAATTTAGTAGCCACGACAGTAATATTAATTAAAATGATTTCTTTAAGGAAAAGAAAATCAAAACAAAAAGTCAACGCTAGAGACCGGCGGTTGACCGGCCGGAAAAAAAAATTCAGAAAAAAAAAAAAACGTTTTTAAATGACGAATAATGTGATGGAGAGCTTGCATGTGCCATGTCCTTGAATTGGACACAAATTAACTAAGACAATGGACAACATAGGTGATGTCTTGACGTGTTATTGTAAGATATAAGAGTTCTCCAATGATTCTTTGATACATGTATTTAGGATTCATGGGAAAAAAGAGTGGCTTGCATCCATTTAAAGTAGTTTCAGAGTGTACTCTCTTTGTGATAGTACCAAACATGTATGTGACCTAGCTACTTCAAGACCTAGAAAGTATCTTTGAGCTGAACTTTAAGTTCTTCAGTAAGCTTGGAATTAGGTCCTATAAGTATTAAAGAAAAACCCTAGAAAAACCCTAATGGCATATTTGTAATTAATTAAATCTAATAAAATATTTAAAGATACCCACATATTTTCTAGATACCCATTATATATATATATATATATATATATATATATATATATATATATATATATATATATATATATATATATATATATATACTCTGCTATATTAAATGGTCAATATAAATGTTATATATAGAATAATACCCACATATTTTTTCTAGATCAAATAAAATATTTAAAGATACCCACATATTTGGCAACCCTAGAAAAACCCTAATGGCATATTTGTAATTAATTAAATCTTCTAATTATTAAAATCTCTTTTTCGTTTTTGTAACTTCCGCTCCTAATTTTCAGCCCTAAAATCTCTAATGCACAATTAATTAAATTTTTAAATATTAAAATCTCTTTTTTTTGTTTTTTTGTAATTTTTTTATTTTATTTCCAACATATTTTTTGTATTGTTCTTATATATAAAAGAAAGAAATGCTGGGCAACCCTAAAAAAACCCTAATAGCATATTTATAATTAATTAAATCTTCTAATTATTAAAATCTCTTTTTCGTTTTTTGTAACTTTCGCTCCTAATTTTCGGCCCTAAAATCTCTAATGCACAACTAATTAACTTTTGTAAATATTAAAATATTTTTTTTTTTTTGTATTTTTTTTTATTTCCAGCATATTTTTTGTATTATTTTATCTCCAGCATATTTTTTTTAATTTTTATTTGTTTTCGAATTTTATCATATTTTTTATATTATTTTATCTCCAGTATATTTTATGTAATTTTTTATTTATTTTCCATCTCAATCTTTTTTGTTCCGATATTTCGGATTCCCAAAAGCATCCAACACTTTCAACTTCTCTCTCCCATTTCAACACGTTAATGTTTTCTCTTCATATTTATATCCGACCTCTCAACTTCTCAACCCATTCATATTTAACTATTTTGCAAAGTGAAACCAGAAGATACGGTAAGGATTCTTCCTTTCACCTTTTTTTCACTCCCTCTGTACATTTTATTTGCATCTGTATTTTTCTCATGTGTTTGTATTGCACCCTTTCATCTTTTTTATCAATTCGTGGACTTTGGTCCTCCGGAAGGTCGATATCGAACTTAATACCCAATTCAGAACAGGCTTTCCTTTTCATAATGCTTCAATCGGTGGATTCACAAATAATAAATGAAACAGGGTGAAAAGCTTCGTAAAATTAAGAATTTTAAGCTGCAGGCGGTCCGATGTGAAGATAGATAAAGATTGTGGGTGTTGCTGCAATTTACAAAAGTTCTAACAGCAGGGAAGAGTTTTTTCAATAATTACAGTTTGACCCCCATTGTGGCTATAATGCAATTTTCAGAAGTTTCTCAGTCAGGTAGGAGTTTTTTTCAATAATTACAGATTGACCCCCGTTGTGGCTATGATGCAATTTCCAGAAGTTTCGTAAACTGGCAGGAGTTTCTTCAATAATTAATATAAAAAACATATGAATAATGTATTGCTTTCTATTTACAGTGGCAAATAGGAAAACAGTTGTTGACGACCCTATCATGGAAATTCACTGCTATTATCAAGCAAGGTATAATAGTTTTTAACTCTATTGTTGTTAATCTTCAGTTTCCTTGCAATTAGATATAAAACTTGCTATCTTGGCTTTATCTGAGGTGAACATAATGTAAGTGCTTTAGTATTTCAAATTATTTGTGATGTGATATTGATCATAAGTTTGGGAAGAACTATAATGTCTCTTGATTGTGGTTATTAAGTATCTAAGTGTATTACTATGTATATCATGTATGCAGATGTATGAACACTCAATGCAATACATTGTGATGATAGTCAATTGGTGTAAGGGATGCAGTACAGAGTTCAAAACTTTTTTGTGTTTCATAATAGTTTATATCGTTGGACTTGCAATCATGGCATTTTTGTTCCTGCAATCATTGGTTTTATGTGCTTCCGTTAAACTCTTATCTTCTTAGTGTAGTCACATTTTCCACGTCTTATTTTACTATGTGGGAATCGTTTCAGTTCTAAGCGTCGATGCAATCGATATGTCGGGAAAGCATGAAGTTGATCTTGACACAAATATATGGAAGGTTAGGAGAAGGGCTTAGTTACGATGCAAGATGCAAAGATAGCCTTTTCCGATGATATGTTGTCGATAAAATTTGCTTATTTTTTATCTTTTGTTTTGTGTAGTAGGTAGACTTAGTTTACTATGTTCCACTGATGAATTACTAATGAATGATTGTAATAAAAAATTTCATCATACGAATACATCAAATGTTTTTGTATATACTTACAACATTAAAACATGCAATTTGTTGTTCCGTGCATCGCACGGGTACAATTACTAGTACTAATATAACCACAAAAGTTCTATTAGATCCTGTTAGAGAATATTATATTATAGAACTCTCCTAATATTAGGATTCTAGTATGATTGAGTTACCTAGATCAATTAGGATTTAGTTACCTAGTCAAACTCTATTACCTTGCAATATTTCTCTATATATATTCCATGTAATCAACCCATAACATAATGAGAGTTTCTATTACGTATTATTATTTCTCTCTTTCTCCTATTCTATTCTTCCTATATGGTATCAGAGCACCAGGTTTTTTAACCTTGCCGCCTTTTCTTCTCCATGGCGGTGACCACCCAATTTTCTCCCTCCCCCGGTGGTGGTACTCCTAATATCTTTCTTTTTCTATCTTTTTTATGAACACCACCCAAATTTTCTCCCTCCCCCGGTGGTTCTCTATCTTTTTCTTCTTCTTCTTCATGGCCTAAACCCTAGCCGCTGCCTCTCTTCTTCTCCATGGCCGGCGACCACCAAACCAATTCTCTCCCTCTCAGTGGTGGTACTCTTCTCTCTTCTTTCTTTTTTTTTTAATTTGGCAGATTTTTCTAAATCCTAATTGATCTAGGGAAAGTAGAATATAACGGGAATAGGGAACCACAAGACACAAAACTTGGAGTCACCAATTTCTTCTCGAATTTTGTTCTCACTTTTGAAGCAACTAGAAAACAGCACGTGCGTTGCACGTGATAATATATGATTTTACTTATTATATGAATTTATAAATAAAAAAATAAAGTAAGATACGATATTTCAAAAAAAATCAAAAAAAAAAATCAAGTACATACAAAAATTATTGTTGTGATCATGTCTTGTGACTGGAGTCATAATATTTATCTATCTTCAATTTTATCAATAGTTTTCTTACAAAGAAAAGATAAATGAGTCATTATAGTGAGCATTCATGTTTTTGAAATTATATTTTTGCCATTGACCACATAAAGAGTAATTAGAGAGCCCTGCCCTGAGGTTGGACCTAATTACATGCATATACACCGTACCTCTCACATAACACCTCTTAAATTATAATTTTAAATTAAAATTAAGTTAATTAATTACTAATAACCAAATAATATCTTTTTATAATATATTTTTGATAGACAAAATTATATTAGAAAATTAAAACTACTTAAATATATATATATATATATATATATATATATATATATATATTACATTAAATATTTGACTTCACTTTGCATCCATATTGAAATTTTAAGGTTAATGACGACAATTTTTTTAAATGAATATTTTCTTTGGTGTGATCAAATAAAATTCTAATATAAGAATTCTCATAATAAAATTATGAAATTATTGGATAGGTATGTCATTAATTTTATTGGAATTGGAAAAAAAAAATTATTCTCTTTTGTATGAATATATATTTTATATGTATTTTTGTGAAAAATAGTTGTAGGGTGGAAATTTTAAAATTGTAATACGCAGTACCAAGATGAGAAATAATTTCGTATGTGTGTATTTATTGAGGGTGTTTCTTCTTTGCAGTAGTACTTAATTTTATGCGGGAAAGTGTCAAGTTAAATTGTAATTTTCTTCCACCATTAAATCATTTTCTCACTAAATTACTTGAATTTTTTTTTATATTATAATAAAATCCAATTTTATTTTTTTATCAAGGACCTACGAGAACAAAATTATTGAGAGAATTTTATAAAAATATCAATTGGGGTGCAGTGTGAATGATTTATTACCTATTAAGGTTGAAAGATGCTATCATTGTTTTCTTTTTTTTTGTTAGGTGCAAAGTTCCAAAATTCTACATTTAGAGGATGGAAGGTTAATTTCTTTTTATATAATAAAAACCTTTAAATTTATGATTATCATATGATGGTGTCAATTTGAAGTGTATTCTATTGCACAATAGTAGTTATGTTTCAATATCATTTTATTTTACAAAAATAAAAATTGATTATATAAATGTAATATATGAAAGGGATTATTAGTGAAAGCCCCCCAATACATTAGGATATATTAAAGGGGATTCCCCCCTTTTACTTTATTAGTGATAACCCCCTACATCACAATTAAATCTAATATTTTATTAAATTATTAATTGTTATGCCCATATTACCCCATACCTATTCAAATTAACCTAATTTCAACCTATTATTTATTTCTCACTCTCTCTTAGCCTCTCTTTTCTCTCTCTTCACGCATATCCCCATCTTCCACAGATTCAGCCGTCGCCACCGCCGCCACCATCTCCGATTTCACAGCGTCGTCGCCACTACAACATCGGAACCGTGCGACAAATCTGGTTGTAGATCCCTCTCTATCGTCATCGCTCGTCTCCGACGCCGGTCTGTGATCCCGCCGCCGCTACAATTCTCGATGATCTGGAGAGGCAGTACGACTTCATCGACAGTAGATCAATTATCTCTGGTGAGTTAATTGCCGTTTTGATTCAATTTTGTTTTATGTTGTTTGTCTAAGGTTGGTGATTTTTATGCTGTATGTGTACATGATTGTAGTTGGAGTTTTATTATTGTTTCAGTATATTGATAGATTTTTGTGTGTAGTTTAATTTGGGAATTTTATTGTTGCTTTAGTGAATTGACGGAGTTTTGTTTTGTAATTGTATTAGTGAATTTTATTGTTGCTTTAGTATTTTTTTCATGGAATTTTCTGTTTCTTAGTTGATTAGCATAAGAGAGTATATTGATTTATTGTTTATGCTCTATAGTCGATTTTATTTAATTTTCATAATCCGACAATTTACTAGCTTACTCATAAATTCATGCCTATTCATTTTTCAGCGCCAAGGGGAGGAAATTCGGACCTTTCATAAAGAGAATATGGGATTCGAGGCGGAAGCTTTTTGCAGAGTTTATTCATTTTGTGGTGGTTCAATTTAATTTTTTCTTAGTTGAAGGATTTTTGCCCATGGATTGGGGGAAGATCGTGTTTTTCTAGATGTAACTGCTCGATTATATAGTAGTTTTTGTTGCAATTGGGGTGTTTTCTTTTCTAGTTGATCTCTATAAATTGTAGTTAGTTTCGACTTTTTGCAGTCGATTTCGACAATTTAATAGTTGTTTCGACAATTTAATAGTTGTTTACAACAATATAGTTGTTTTCGTACAGCAATATAGTTGTTTTCGTACAACAATATAGTTGTTTTCGTCAGCAATATAGTTGTTTTTATTACTTTTTAGTTGAATGTAATAGTTGATTTAACAAATAGTTGATTTTGATTTAACAAATAGTTGATTTTGTATTTAACCCTTGTTTTAATCATATTGTTTTAATAACAGTTGTTTTAATAATAGTTGTTTTATTGAAATATAGTTGTTTTAAGTGAAGATTGTTTTAATAACAGTTGTATTAATAATAGTTGTTTTATTAAAATATATAATAAAAAAGTTAAAAAAATATTTTTAATTTTTTTTTTAAATAAGAAATAAATAAAAAAACGAAAATTAAAATTAAAATACAAAATAATAAAAAAATAAAAGTGAATCAAAGTAGTGTATAATAGTTAATAGGTAGTGAATAGAGGAAGGGTAAATTTGAGAATAAAAAAAGGATGGGTCTCTCACTAATAAAGAAAAAGGAGCTGGATCCATCCTTATTAAAATAAAGGTAGAGCGGATTCTCACTAATAATCCCTATATGAAAAGGTAAGACACATAAAACAATATCATATTTGTGGAAATACATAATAAATATAATATAATAATTAATTTGAAACTACTTTATGTATATGCTCAACTTAAAGTGAAAAAGAAAACAAATTTCTGCATATATTTTTATTAAATGTCATTAGAAAGACCTTCAAATCTAATTTAAGTCGAAGTGAATTTTGTCCAAAAATTTATTACGTAGAAGAATTGCAATAAGAAGAAAATCAGCGATCACCTTGTGTAAATATTTGAGCATATGAAAATACACTTGAGATTTTAAATAATATTATTTAACTATATTAACTTTGGTATTCATTGTTATTACACAATTTACCCAACTAATTAGTGGTATATATAAATTAGTTTAGGGGCATAATATAAAGCACAAAAATGTTAAGAAACAAAAAACATTAATGCTTTTATAGTTGATAGAGATAGAGATAGAGATAAGATGCATTATCTCTTTTTGAATTGTTGAAGAGATGTTGGCAGTAGCCAGTAGGAGGAGCTTTATCTAAAACAGTTCCATGCTACTTTGTCATTATATTTTTCCCAGAGCTCACCATCTGACGAAAATTACCAGAATTTTTTTTAACCTTTGCTCTTCATCATGACCTCGAAAAGAACATTGGCAAGGGGTTGCCGAAAAGGAATTCTTGATTGGGGTATCTAATCCCATTCGCTCCCCTAGCTTTCGTCTCTGATTGATATGCAAGCCATAATGAACACAGTCAATTGAGGTTTTAAGCTTCAATCGATTATTCAATATTTCTTCAGTTGATTGTCTTTTCTTGACCTTGTTTTTATGCATAGACTGATTCACTAGACCTTCCTTGGAAAGAGGCACAATGTTGGGAACTATGACCTCCAATATGCATAAAAAAACACAATTCTTTCCATCATTTACTTTCTTCCAATTTTAAAATACTTCCACCATAAATGTATTCAAGTCAACACATGCATTTAGCTTACTAGCAAAAAGAAATCATGACAAACAAAAAGCGGCATCTCTAGTCGGTGAATGAGTAACCAAGCTAAAAATTGGGAAAAGTATATTGGAATAATTGGAAAGTCAATTTTACTAAATTACTTCAACTAACGTCCGGTACATGTTGTTAAATATTATATATTTTTTTTGTTTAATAAAAGTGTGCTAAACAAAGAAAGTATTATTTTCAGAACGAAAATAATATTTTCACTTTTGAACGGTAATGCGAAAGAAATTCTCGCATAACACAATCTATTTATATAATTCCTTATTTTTTAATTTTGAAACAATAATATTAGGACTAGTTAGATGAATTAGGATAATATAATTACATTACTCAATAACTGAATATATAGATCCATGTGGATCGATATTCAGAATTCACTATCTGCAAAATGCAACTACAATATATGCACTTGCGGTTATTTACACGTAGATTTTACGAGTATTAGTGATAAATAATCAAAAAGTAAAGAAATGAAAAAGACATCATATATTGTAAGAATGATTTGTCTACAATTCTATTTTTTAAAGTTGAGAACTCGAATCACAATCTTCACATCATTTCAGTCGAAAGTGGATATTGTCGGCACGCAACATATATATATTCTAACAAAGGCAGCCATTGTGTTGTATACACCCATCAAAACTTTCAATACTTACATCCAAATATTGATTTCCATTTTCTCTCATAATTAGAGTGTTCTAGTAAATTTTGATGTGATTATCAAAAAATAAATACTAAGAGGCATAAGTCTATAGCAATTGACTGGTATACTAATGAATAATAAAAGAAAATCAGAAAATAGAGAAAAAAAAATAATGTAATTGGATATATTTTATTTTACATAATAAAAAAACAGACATATGTTATATTATATTCTATTTACTTTTAGAATTCAAGAAGTATAAATGATAATTATTTCAACATTGCAAGCAAATAAATGCAATTATGTTAATTTATAGGGGTAATATGCCTCACACCCTCAAACCAAATTTAATTGGATACGAGTGACAAACTCAAATAGAATATTTTAACTACATCCCTATTTAAAAAAAAAATATTAATACGCATCCTTTAATTTTTATTTAACCCAAAAATACCCTTACAATACATAATAAAAGTCACGTGTCTCTCTTTTTTTTCCAATTTCTTTCTCTCTGTCGTCCCCTCTCTCTCACGCCGCTCAGCACATTCCCCTCTCTCATTTTGACTGGTTATGGTTTTATAGCTGTGGTCTGTTTATTTCTTGACCTCAAAAAATATTTTAGGACTTAGATACGTGTGAATATTTGACGTGAAAATATTTCAATAATTATGTAAATATAAACCAGGCAAAATGCAATGATTTATAATAGTTTTTCATTGTTTTCTAGCAATTGAGATTCATATATAAATAAATATACTTTTTAGGATAAGGAATTACATCACGAAGATGTTATTGTCATATAGGTATGTAAACAAGTCGAGGCTACTCGTTAGCTAGACAAAAGTTTGAGCTCGAACCCATTCTAAGTTGTTCGTTAGGTCACGAGCCGACTACGTAGCAAGCTTTTTTCATATGTATTTTTATTTTTAATATAATAAAAAATATGCAATAATAATATTATTACTATAATGAATACTTATAAAATTTAAAAATAAATTTCAGTTTTAATTTAAAAATAATATCATATTAATAATTTATAAATAAAATAATATTAATCATATGTCAAATGGAGAGGGGGGGAGAGAGAAAATAAATTTCAGAATTAGTTTAAAAATAATATCATATAAATAATTTATAAATAAAATAATATTAATCATATGTCAAAATGGAGAGAGAGAGAGAGAGAGAGAGAGAGAGAGAGAGAGAGAGAGAGAGAGAGAGAGAGAGAGAGAGCTGATCTTGAGTTCAACATGCTGGACTCGAGCTTGAGTTTAAGCTCATAAAATGGATGCTAGATGAGCTTCAACCCGAGGTCGAAAAATTTGGCCGACTCGACTAGTTTACATCCATAGTGTCATATATGACTACAAAGTAGGATAAATTACCAAAATACCCCTAATGGAAAATAGTATTATAATTAGAATTATATAATGTTTAAATTCATGGGTTTTATTTATTTTGGAGTAATCAGTGTTTGCGATTATTCTTTGCCTGTTGGTTTGAGGAATAATTCTTATGGGTTGGGAGGTGTTGAATATTTGACTGATATAGTAGTTCGATGCGTGGCATATAAATAGAGGCGTAAACGAATCATATCGAACGGAACATATTTTTGAATGTTTATCAAGATTTCACAATTGTGTTTAAGCTTGGTTCGATAAAGAAATTCAGTCGAGCTCGAACGAGCTTTAATCTTACAATTAATCAATCTTTTCAATTATTCCTGATACCCAAATCACCTGACTCGATTATATTACCAAAATCATGAGATTTGAGTTAGGAATATAAAGTTGTGGTATTCAAAATGAGAGAATTTCGTATTTAAAAAAATAAATTCAATCAATGAATGCCACACGTAGACTCATGATTCGTTCATTTCGCTTCATCAATATGCCAGCAAGACGCCTAGTCATGAGATAAACTCGTTTTCAAAATGATCCAATCACATTGTGCCACGTATTTAGGGGGCTGCTACATGTCGTCAATTTTGCGCTAATCGACGTCACACCTCTCTGCCTCCCTTCTATAAACCCTCTATAAAAGAACGCTTCATTTCCCCATTTTAGTATCCATTGCTTTCCTTCAACTTCTTTCTTCTACAAGGAAATGTTTGTTTCAAGTTCTTAAGAGAGAAATTTGATGGGTACGTGAGGTAATTAATTAGCCCCTCTTTGACCTTTCAGTTTCAGTGTCGTATATTTGTAATTCTCATTTTAGAGTTTGTGATAGAAATATTTAAGGGATAATTTATATTGATTCTCGTGATTATTGAGACATTTGTAATTATTTTATAATTGTTTAGAGTATATGCGCAAAATTAATAAAAGGTACGATGGATGCTATATTAGATAAACCATCGGTTACTGTTAAATCAGACGTCGAACATATTGGAGTAGATGCCACGTGTCAGGTGGAAGTTATGGTTTAACGGTAACTCCGCCTGGTTTAACAGTAACCAAAAATTTATCTAATTTAACAGAAGGAAACAAGTCCGAGAATCTCAAAACTGATGGCAAGTCAAATGAAAATCAAACGACAACATCACAATGTGGCGATGAACATGCAAAATTTAGGCAACCCAAAAATTTCCAGAACGTTGAACGTATTGGAGTAGATGCCACATGTCGGGTGGAATGTGGTTTAGCAGTAACTCCACCTGGCTTAACGGTAAGTGATGGTTTATCCAATGAAAATCAAACGACAACATCACATGATTTTCCTATTCGAAAAAAAAAGAGTCAGAAACCGAACTCCTTACTGAAACCAAAGGAGGGCTACGATCCTTTGTGGATATTGTTGGCTGAATCGCGAAACAATATCTGAAAAAGTAGAGACAAGACTCTTGTTTCAGAGAAGCTAGAAGATTAATTTATGAAATCAAAAGATTAATTTAATTTTCCTTTATTCTCAAAGGGAAGAACATATGCAGGATTTTGTACGCATGATCATGACTGTTTAAATTGTTGTTATACCGTAGAATCTCGGTAAATTAAATATTTTCGCTTAAATAATAGTTTCTCTCAGTCCTGACTCGGTGACAATGTATTCAAATTAATTCAATCAATGATTGCCACGCATAACCAAGGGATTCGTTCACTTCGCGTCATCCATATGTCAGCAAGACGCCTAGTCATTCAATTGATCCAATCACACCGTGCCACGTATTTGGGGGGATGCCACATGTCGTCCATTTTGCGCAAATCGACGTCACGACTCTCTTTCATTCCTCTATAAAAAAACTCTTTGTTTCACCATTGCAGTATGCATTACTTTCCTTCAACTTTTTTCTTCTACAAAGAACTGTTTGTTTCAAGTTATTAAGAGAGAACCTTTGAGGGTAAATGAGGTAAGAACCTCTTATATTTTGTACATTACAATCTTCAAATTTCATTACAAGGGTTGTTTTTATTTAAAATGTTTGAACCCTTCTCTTTGTGCAGGGTAAACAAGAAACCAAAGACTCTCCGGAAGATCGATTCCAAAAATATGTTTGTCCAATCATTACCTTGATCGTGATATCTATAAGATCCTCGAGAAACAATAGTCTTGCCTCAACTTTTTTCGTCAAGAAGTCTCTTGACTGGGGATTCTTGTCTTTTTAAATGCCGTTTCTTGATCCTATTCGCTTTTCTATAAACGGGGGCGATCTATGATTCCCCCCTGCATGTCTGGACGACACTCATGAATCCTTCGGGATCTCAGTTTTTAATCAACAACCATTTATCTTCCTCTTATTTTTTCCTTAAATCAGATTATTTCATTGATTCCCAATTAATTTCCCAACATAAATCCATAATTAAAGAAAAAAGTAACTTTTCCCTTTTACCCTTTATACTACTAGTACATATTTTGTGTTGAATTAAGAAAGGTTTCTTCTTCTAATGTTTTTGGCAATTAACAAAACTTTTTGTGGCTTTCAGGAAAAGAGAAGTTTTTTACATCTTTGTTGAGGCAGTAGATCTCAAAAATTGATTGAAATTTTAATCGTAATCAATTGGCGACATTAAATTTTCCCGAAACAATGTTGGACAGTTGGACATCAACGAAATAATCCGAATACGGAAAAACTAAGAAGAAGAAAAACGGTTGTTTGATTAAAAACAATGGTCTCGAAGGAATCATGTGTGTCGTGCATGGTTGCAGGAGGAATCATCGAGCGCCCCCATTTATGAAGAAGTTAATAGGAACAAGAAAAACTATGTAAAAAGACAAGGATTCTCAATCTAAGACACCTCTTAAAGTAACATGTAAAGGGCAACACTATTGTTTCATAGCGATCTATATTGATGTCAATTTAATAATGAAAAATTCGTGGATTTGAATTTATTGATGTATCCAAATAGAGTTTGCTCTCTAATTTTTACGCCATATCGAAAGCTATCGATATGGGTATCGATATCTATGAG
>NW_012192876.1:873590-893714 GCF_000504015.1 Erythranthe guttata | reverse complement strand
ATTCCGACTCGTAATCCACAATCACGAATCTTGGACTCAATCATATTGACCTCCAACTTTGCAAAGATTAACATATTAACCTATGCTCATTGTTATCAAGGATCCGTATTACACGAGAAGTGTGACCCTCAATGGTTCAGGTGTATGCTAGCCGTGGGCTCACAACTCTTTGTGATTCGAACAACACATTTTTCTTATACGAACTCCTCCCAAGAGTCCCGATTAGAGTAAAACTCATTTTACTTAATCGCCGATCAAATCGGTGCCCAACGAATCAAGATTGGCGTCTAGCAACTACGCATCATGATTCCCTAGATACAAGTGAAGTGCCAGCAAGAACCTTATGATATAGTTAGCGTACAGTACGATCCCTTCGCAGCACATGTCCCGATTGAACTAGAGGCATTGGTTCACCGAGACCTCTTATAAAGTTCAATAACCGTGCGAACGTTCTAGGTATTATAAATCCGTTCGTGTGTGACTTAGGGAAACACATTTCCCTAATCACCCCACTATCAACTCTGGCCAGAGATTCCTTGGATTATAAACCGTTAGAACACACAGGACATCCATGACTACTCAAGCGCTCGAATCCCCTACTACAATGCACAGATTTCGGATTGCACGAACGTTGGCCCTTGGAGTGTGTTGGGCGAAAACCTACACGCAAGTGCACGTATCGTACAAGTAATAAAGTGGATTTTTAAGTCCAAGTATCGATCCCACAGAGAATATTTAATTATCTAATCCTAGACGCTAAATTCTACCAATTGTTATCAAGCCCACCCTACACAGTCGAAAGATGATTAATAAACTAAATTAAACTAAATCAATTAAAAAAGACAAAAACAGGAAAGCAATTAAAACGAAGATTTAATCAAAGTAAACAAGCCTAGGATTTTATTCTTCCCCCTATGTGATTATTACTCCCCCAATTCCTTCAATTATGCAAGCAATTAACCCGGATTATTAACCTGAGATGCTAAAATAATCATAACCCGCTTCCGCGTGTATTACGATTCTAATACTCTAGATTCAATTACTATATTCCTATGCAATTAATTCTAGAACACAGCATTAAGCACAAATCTCAATAATGGCTACCTAAGAGATTAACTATATTCCTATGTTAATACCACAAAGGCTCTTCTACCACAGTTCTAATTATTAACCCTATCTTCCGATTCATGCGATTAACAATAACATAAAAGCACATAAGTTGATCAAGTTCATGCACTTAATAAAACAAGTAGAAGAAATAATCCGGAATTAAAACTTGCATAAAATCATAGAATTGGGTTCATAAATCCCACATAGGGTTCCAAATAAAATCCTAGAAATAAAGACTTAGCTACTCGTAGTTCTTATGATAAAGAAAATAAAATAAATAAATAAATAAGAAAAACTATGCTTGAGTCTTCGTTGATCTTCGTTCCTCGCAATTTGTGGTGTAAAATTTCGTGCGTATGGTGTAGGAACTTGTTGCTTTTATAGGCTTTTCTTGATAAGGAAGTAGTAGAAACCTACTAGGAATCTATTTCCGCCACTTTCCTCCACCAGGATTTGTTCTTCGATTTTCGCCATGTTGGAGTCCGAATTTCGGAATGTTGCGTAAATAAGAGTTGTAGCCCTTGAAATTAGGTTTCCAATGCCGCCAAAATCAGCTGATTTGGAGTTCGTATGAGAGAGATATGCTCGAAATGGTGGACACTGCCAAAGCTGTGGCGAGATTCCTTCTTCCAATTTGATTTATTTCCTTATTTGCAACTTTTTCCTTTCTTTTTGATCTTTTTTCCTTCATGGATACCTAATTATCGTTTTCACCTATAAAACACAAAATCAATCAATTAAAAGCACAAATATAATTAAATCTAAACAAAAGATCCACGTAAAGTAAACGTATTGAGCGTAAAATTTACACTCAACAGAGTGGTCCGCTGTGGGACTCAGGGACAGGTCACGATACAATCGGTCCTCTAGTGAAGTCACGGTGATGTCTGGGTCTTAAGGACTAATGGTGTACAACTATATCTTAGAAACCTATTACTCGATAAATGAGAACCACTTATAGATTTCTAGGGCGAGGGAGTTCAGTGAACTCATCTAGTATGAGCACCCACTCAAGTATGCCGATGTCACAACACCGAGGACTGATGAGACGCAGTAAACATACACTAAGTGCTAGTCTCAAAAGGGAAAGGCCGGTATCCTCATTATTGGCGTAACCCATCGACTAGGAACAAGGTTTAACAGTTACATTACATTGCTGAGTTATCTCATGATTCTACTGGATCAACTCACAGTAATAGAGTAACTCGTTAGGACTATATCTATGCTACTTGCATGGGATAAGAGATATAGAATGCCAAATGAAATATTTTATTATTACTAACGAAAAATGATTGTTTTATTACAAGGAAAAAGAGAAAGACCACAGCCAAAAGTTGGCTTGTTGGTCACCTACTCTAACAATCTCCCACTTGACCTAAAGCCAACTACTCATAAATCTAAGTCCCATCGACTCTCGATGTTTGTCGTGGACTGATCCTGACAATGGCTTGGTGAAGGGATCTGCAATATTGTCCTCCGAGGTGACTCTGTCTAGCTTGACTTCACCTCTCTCTACGATCTCTCGGATCACATGGTATTTTCTCAACACGTGTTTTGACTTCTGATGAGCTCTTGGTTCCTTAGCTTGCGCTACGGCTCCGTTGTTATCGCAGTACAGCTGTACTGGATCGCTAGCGTTCGGAAATACACCCAACTCTTGGATGAATTTCCTAATCCATGACCCTTCCTTTGAAGCATCTGATGCTGCAATATATTCAGCCTCGGTGGTGGAATCAGCCGTCGTGCCTTGTTTGGAACTCTTCCAACACACGGCACCCCCGTTGACTTTGAATATATACCCCGAGTTTGACTTCGAGTCATCCACGTCCGATTGAAAACTAGAATCCGTGAAGCCTTCTAATTTCAACTCGGTATCCCCATAGACCAAAAACAAATCTCGAGTTCTTCGCAAGTACTTGAGAATGTGCTTCACAGCCTTCCAATTGGCTGGGCCGGGGTCGGACTGATATCTGCTTGTAACGCTCACAGCATACGCAATATCAGGTCGTGTACATAGCATGCCATACATTATGCTTCCTATAACGGATGCATAAGGTGTCCTTTTCATCTCCTCGATTTCCTTTTGCGTTTGAGGACGCATGGATTTCGAGAGACGAACCCCATGGGACATTGGCAAGAATCCCTTATTGGATTCTTCCATGCTAAACCGTTTAAGAACGGTGTCTATGTACATGGATTGGGACAAGCCAAGTAATCTCCTCGATCTATCTCTATAGATCCGTATTCCCAATACGTAGGATGCTTCTCCCAAATCCTTCATCGAGAAACGTGTGGATAACCATACTTTAGTTGACTGCAACATCCCTTCATCATTCCCAATGAGTAGTATGTCATCAACATAAAGTACAAGGAAAGTCACTGCAATCCCACTAACCTTCTTGTAGACACAAGGTTCCTCTGGGTTTTTCACAAATTCAAACTCTTTGATAGTTGTGTCGAACCTTTTGTTCCAACTACGGGATGCTTGTTTCAATCCATAAATGGATCGCTGGAGTTTGCAAACCTTTTGCTCATCTCCAGAAGATATGAAGCCTTCCGGCTGCGCCATGTAAATTTCTTCCTCAATGTCCCCATTAAGGAAAGCGGTCTTCACATCCATTTGCCATATCTTCATACCACGCAGAGATGGCCAGCAAAATCCTAATGGACTTAAGCATAGCAACTGGAGAGAAGGTTTCCTCATAGTCAACTCCTTGTTTTTGAGTATAACCATTCGCTACCAATCTAGCCTTGTAGGTCGATACCTTTCCATCTACTCCAATTTTCTTCTTATAGATCCACTTGCAGCCTATGGGAACGATTCCCTCGGGTGGATCTACCAAGGTCCATACCTTGTTGGAGTACATAGAGTCCATTTCGGATTTCATGGCATTAAGCCAATGTCCCTTGTCTGTATCCGATACAGCTTCGTTGAAAGTTCTAGGATCACATCCTTGGTTAACTTCATCAACGAGGAATAACCTATCGGGCGCTCTCCGAACTCTTTCGGATCTACGCAGCGACGGTTCAGGAGGTATATTAGTGGTTTGTTGAATTGGTTCATTATCTGATTGTTGTGCTTGAACTTCAGATTGTGGTTCTCGAACTTCTTCGAGATCAACTACACTGCCCTTTCTATCCGATAGAAATTCCTTTTCAAGGAACACGGCATTTCTCGAGACGAACACCTTTGCCTCGGAAACATAGTAGAATTCGTATCCCATGGAATCCTCGGGATACCCCACAAAATAGCATAAGTCGGATTTTCTATCCAACTTATCTCCCACTAGCCGCTTCACGTAAGCGGGACAACCCCATATCCTAATATGTTTAAACGTGGGTTTCCTGGAGTGCCAAAGTTCATAAGGTGTGGAGTTAACTGCTTTGGTGTTAACCCTATTCAGCAAATACACGGCAGTTAGGAGTGCATGACCCCACAGGTATGCCGGTAGCTCGGTGAACCCCATCATAGATCGAACCATGTCTAACAGTGTTCGATTCCGACGTTCGGAAACTCCATTAAGTTGAGGAGTTCCAGGAGGAGTCCATTGAGACAGAATCCCATTCTCTTTAAGATAGTCTATAAACTCAGTATTTAAGTATTCGCCACCACGATCGGATCGTAGTTTCTTAATACGTCTACCGAGTTGGTTTTCTACTTGGTGTCTAAAATCTTTGAACTTTTCAAAAGTTTCAGACTTATACTTCATTAAGTACACGAAACCATACCTAGAATAATCGTCGGTAAAGGTAACGAAGTAGTTAAAACCACCCCTGGCACTAACGCTTAGTGGACCACACACGTCTGAATGGATCAAATCCAAAAGACCCTCGGCTCGTTCCATCTTCCCTTTGAAGGGAGTCTTGGTCATTTTTCCTTTAAGGCAGGATACACAAGTTTGAAGTGATTTCACGTCCTCCAAGGAGAACAATCCTTCACTTACAAATTTGTTCATCCTTCTCAAGGAAATATGACCCAGTCAAGCGTGCCAAAGTTGTGCGGGGTTAAGACTTATATCTTTTCGTTTTGCTGATATAACGTTAATTGGTATTTCACTTGGATTTAGTTCATATAAGTTGTTTATAAGTTGTCCCTTACAAATCATATTTTGATCCTTTTGTATAATGCAAATCGAATTTCCAAAAACAAAAGTAAAACCTTCATTATCCAAAACATGAATAGAAATAAGGTTTCGAATAAGTGACGGAACAAATAAACAATTGTTCAAAACAATGGAAAAACTAGAATCCAAAACAGAAAGATAAATCGTCCCAATGGCTTCAGCAGCAACCCTTGCTCCGTTGCCCATTCATAGGTAGGTCTCACCCACATTAAGCATCCTACTTCTTGTCATGAGCTGCAAATCATTACAAAGATGTGAGCCACAACCAGTATCCAATACCCAAGAAGAAGATTTAACGGACAAATTAACTTCTATTAAATACGTACCCTTTTCAGAACGTTTCTGATCGAGGTAAGCCTTGCAGTTGCGTCGCCAATGGCCCTTCTTTCCACAATGATGGCAAGCGTCATCAACTTGCTTGGCGACCTTGTCCTTCTTCACTCCGCTCGACTCGCCCTTCTCAAGTTTCTTGCTCGGGCCGAAACTCCTTTCCTTCCTTTTCTTCTGGAAAGAACCTTTCTTCTCAGAAGGAGCAACTAGGAGAACAAATTTCTCCTTCTTGATCGTGGACTCATAGCTGACCAACATGTTCAACAACTCATCCAATAATGGATCGAGCTTGTTCATGTTGAAGTTCACTATGAACGATTCATAAGAACTAGGAAGGGACAGTAGGATCAAATCCACCGAGAGCTCGGCCGGGAGGGTGACATCAAGGCTCACCAACTTCTCAAGGAGAGTGATCATCTTGAGACCGTGCTCGTGGACCGAAGCCCCTTCACGCAGCCTCATGGTGATCAACTCCTTGGTAGCTGAGTACCTCGATGCCCTAGTATTCTCACTGTACATGCTTTCAAGATGATGCTTGATATCATAAGCATGCACGTGAGACTCATACTTCCTCGCGAGCTCTGGCACCATGGATGCTAGCATGTAGCACCTCGCATGGAGGTCGTCCTTCTTCCATGCCTCGAAAGTGGCAGTCTCGTCAGCAGTAGCAGTCGCAGGGAGACTAGCGGGGGGGCGTTCATTGAGCACATAGAGACGCTCATCGACTTGGAGCACAAGTTTCAGATTGCGAAGCCAATCCAGATAGTTTGGACCGGTGAGTTTGTTTTGGTCGAGGATAGAGGAAAAGGGATGTTTGGACATTGTTGCTGAGAAAATTTTAAGAAGACAATAATTAGAGTTTATTTCGTAATAATCGTTACAATTAAAATTTTGGACTTTTATATTTTAATTGTTCTCCCACTAATTTTATCGAATTCCACTACCCTCTAGAAGACAATCGAGAAAACTTATTTTTCTGTAATGGGCTTTAGGTCCAATAGCGCTAATGTAACCCGTAGTTAATCTATCCGGATTACATAAGCCTAAAGGTAGAGTACTATCAATCACATCACTATGTGACCCTAAAGTTTGATTTACCTCACACTTGATAATGACCTAAGTTAATCTAGTGAATATCAAAATCTTCCTGTGTCAAGTCTAGCCTACCAATATGAGATGTCATAGATCCAACTATATCAAACTAATGCAATCCCTAGTTAATCTAGCCGACCACATTAATCCAATAGAATTTTATCTATGACCGTATCTCCATCTAATGTCAATTAAATTACAGCTTATCCCATAATAGCACTCCCCGCTAACACGGCTTACTGCACTATTATGAGAGGCTACACATAATTTAACTATTGGCAGAAGGAAAGAAAAATTCAACAATTTGGTTTTTCTTTATAGCTTGATAATTATTCTTGATTAAGAATGAGGGATTTTATTTATTAAATCTTATTAGCTCATCGGAAGTTTTAGGTAATGATCGTTTGTGATTCCTACAACTATGTTCTCTAGGTATGTGGAAACGCATATTGATCCTAAGAGAGACATACGATCATCATTGTACTTTCACAATTATTCATCTCATGAATTAATTAATTAATACGATTAATTGCAAATATAATTAACGGACTCCCTTCATTCATAAATCAATCAAATAAGAATGAAGTCCATTAATTATTTGCCATTTAATTTGTGTTCCATTAATTAAACTAATTTAACGATTAAATTAAATAATTAATCCAACACTATTCTTTGAATTCAAATTAAATTAATGGATCAATTATCTAATTGGGTTTAATTTATAAATAATTTAAAAAATTGAAAATCAATTAATTTTAATATTAATATCAGAAAATAAATAAAAAAAATTATTTTTTTTACTTTTTTTTGTTTGTGCTGACCGGACCTGTCAGACCGGTCCGACCGGACTGGTTCGGTCAGCTGAAAAACAGCAGAAAAAAAATCGAGTTTTAAAAATAAATAAATTTTATATTTTCTGAAATATTCAAAATATTTAATTAATATTAAACCACCCAATTTGATAACACAAAAAATTCAACAATTCAACAAATCGAAGCATGCTTTCGAAAGCGAGAAACACGTTGACAAATAAACGATTGACCCGTGGCTCTGATACCACTGTTGGGGATCGTGCATGTATACGCAGCGGAATATAAAAATTTTAGATCGAACTAGTTTCGATTACATGCATAAACTAATCACATAGTCAACGTACCTTAACGCTTCCGCCATACATATGGTAATTATCGATCTTATTAAAAACATGTAAAACCGAAAAATATGAAACATGCTTGTTCATCATATTGCAAAAATCGAAACACGTAATCACATATTACTCATGCTCGTAAATTAAAATTCACACAAACATGTTCGAATCAAATTTACGAATGTTCCGATTTAATTACCTCTTGTAGCGTGAGATTTCGACGAATCGAAATCCGAACTCAAACCCGTACAAGCTGCGTTATACCACTCCTAGGGGCTGCAGGAATACCACCAAACAGCAGCTGGTCCGACGGTGAGGCGACGGCGGCGCGTGCGAATCAGCGGCGGCGGCGCGTGGGCGATGCAGCGGCGCGTGGGGCGGTGCAGCGATGTCTTCGGGGCTGCAGCTCCTCTCCAATCAGGTTTCACCTCGAATAAACCGATCTCCCCCTACTGTAGCACTAGATACAAAGGGGTTAGATAACAAGAGAAATACGAGAGAAAAAGAAGAGAAAACCGGCGGTTTTCGGCGGCGAACGGCGCCGGTGCGGCGGGGCAGCGGCGGCCGAGAGGCTTGGGCGGCTAGGGCTGGACGGCTAGGGTTGTGGGAGTCAAAAATCTGAACTCAAACTCTTGTTTGAGGTCTATTTATACTAGGGTTCTCAACCCTTGTGGGCTTAAGTCATTGGGCTTGACCCACTGATGCATTAAGCCCATTCCCTCGTCGGCCTCGTTTCTAGCAAACGATCGTTCACAAAATTATAACAAAATTATATTTGTGACGAGCTTAAAGTCCTCATCGATACGAGTGCCTCTTCGATATTTCCAATTTCCAAAAGTGGAAACTTCCACTTCAGTGGACCTGTTAAATCGGGAAACTTCCCAATTTAGAAAGTTCACTAAATTCCGCATGTCTCTTTCTCTACGTTTATTCCGACTCGTAATCCACAATCACGAATCTTGGACTCAATCATATTGACCTCCAACTTTGCAAAGATTAACATATTAACCTATGCTCATTGTTATCAAGGATCCGTATTACACGAGAAGTGTGACCCTCAATGGTTCAGGTGTATGCTAGCCGTGGGCTCACAACTCTTTGTGATTCGAACAACACATTTTTCTTATACGAACTCCTCCCAAGAGTCCCGATTAGAGTAAAACTCATTTTACTTAATCGCCGATCAAATCGGTGCCCAACGAATCAAGATTGGCGTCTAGCAACTACGCATCATGATTCCCTAGATACAAGTGAAGTGCCAGCAAGAACCTTATGATATAGTTAGCGTACAGTACGATCCCTTCGCAACACATGTCCCGATTGAACTAGAGGCATTGGTTCACCGAGACCTCTTATAAAGTTCAATAACCGTGCGAACGTTCTAGGTATTATAAATCCGTTCGTGTGTGACTTAGGGAAACACATTTCCCTAATCACCCCACTATCAACTCTGGCCAGAGATTCCTTGGATTATAAACCGTTAGAACACACAGGACATCCATGACTACTCAAGCGCTCGAATCCCCTACTACAATGCACAGATTTCGGATTGCACGAACGTTGGCCCTTGGAGTGGTCCGCTGTGGGACTCAGGGACAGGTCACGATACAATCGGTCCTCTAGTGAAGTCACGGTGATGTCTGGGTCTTAAGGACTAATGGTGTACAACTATATCTTAGAAACCTATTACTCGATGAATGAGAACCACTTATAGATTTCTAGGGCGAGGGAGTTCAGTGAACTCATCTAGTATGAGCACCCACTCAAGTATGCCGATGTCACAACACCGAGGACTGATGAGACGCAGTACACATACACTAAGTGCTAGTCTCAAAAGGGAAAGGCCGGTATCCTCATTATTGGCGTAACCCATCGACTAGGAACAAGGTTTAACAGTTACATTACATTGCTGAGTTATCTCATGATTCTACTAGATCAACTCATAGTAATAGAGTAACTCGTTAGGACTATATCTATGCTACTTGCATGGGATAAGAGATATAGAATGCCAAATGAAATATTTTATTATTACGAACGAAAAACGATTGTTTTATTACAAGGAAAAAGAGAAAGACCACAGCCACAAGTTGACTTGTTGGTCACCTACTCTAACAGGAAGATCATCTGCACATAAATTCTTCTACTCTTGCTGGTCCTGCTTCGTCAAGGTCTCCTTTAAAATTTTATATATATATATATATATATATATATATATATATATATATATATATATAATGAAATTGAAAAAATGAAATTCAAAACAAACTAACTGGAAGTCAATGCTGCTAATAAAGAACACAAATATATTAAAACATATCGCGATATTAACACAAAAACTTAGCCAAAAAGAACAATATATCGCGATATTTACTGGATATAAAATCAGTTGTTTTTAAAATAAACAAATTGACTCATTTGAATAAGTAGTATTATTTTATGTCATTGTGAATTATTTAAAACAAGCACTAGTGGTCTAGTGGTAGAATAGTATTATGCCACGGTACAGTCCTAGGTTCGATTACTTGCTTGTGCATTGGCTGATGACAAATGTGTTCTTGCAACGGTTGGGTCCGTTGCTCTCATTGATCTTTAGATGACAATTTCAACCCTTCATTTTTGTAATCTTCTTTTCCCATCTTTTGTAAGAGTCAATCGGTAAATATTTTTATGATAAAAAATATAATTTTTAAATACTACTGAAAATATTAAATTACCTTTATTTGCTTTAAAAACTCATGTGGGGGCATTATGCATGCTATACTGTGTTTCGAGGGTGCAAAGTGTTATTAATTTGTTTTGAAGGTGCAAAAATGGTATATTTTAAAGGTGCAAAGTGGAATTAAGCCAAAAAAAGTTGCTTGAATATTTTGTAACAACAATATTATGTTCTAATTAAAATTAAAGATAATTAGTTTAAGAATATTTGAATAAAAAAAATAAAAATTACAATCTATATGTGTTGAAAATTAAACATAAATAGTTCAACAATATTATAATAAAATCAAATATTTCATGGCATGAGTCTTGAATTAAAATAGTTCAAAGTCAAATAAAAAATGCTTAATATTACACAATATATTGAAACTTTCTGTGTTTCTCAATTAACTTGAACCGGACAAGAATCCAAAATTTTCATCGTAATAGTAATTGCATTTCATATGTTACGATAAACAAAATAATTTAAAAAGTTCTTCCTTTTGTTATGTTTTTGTTTATATAACTGGAACATATTATTTTATATCGATTTAGTCGATAGTTGAGTAAAATTGGTCGGACGTATTTGTTTTATATACCTTGTAATATAAGGTGTATTATAATACTTTTTTTATTGTTGTATGTTTTATTGATACAAAATATTTATTTTTGAAATGGTCCTCGCGTGAAAAGGCAGTGAGCTGTAATGGATATAAGACCAATTGTTTCTAAAATATGTTAGACGACTCATCTGAATTTGTATTATTATTGTAATTGTAAGAAATTTCCATCCAGCACCAGTGGTCTAGTGGTAGAATAGTACCCTGCCACGGTACAGACCCGGGTTTGATTCCCGGCTGGTGCATTGGCAAAATTGATGATAATTGCACTCGCAACGGTTGGGTCCGTTGCTCTCCCTGATCATCAGATGACAATGTAGTGTTGTTTGAGCCTTTTAAATTGTTTCTCTTTTTTATTTTAATTGTTTTTCTCTCTCTCTCTTTTTTTTTTTTTTTTTTTAATTTAAAATCCTGCTCAAATAGTAGTTTATCACTTTACTAAATATTATTGTTTCTTGTAACAAATAAATCAGGCTGAAAGAGATAGAAATTCAATTGACTTAATATCTTTTCATTGTAACAAAGTCGGCAGGAGATTAATTATCAAAAAAGAAAAAAGTTCGGCAGGAGATTACTAACACAGTAAAACCATTCTGATTTGCTCGCAAAATGCCTCGAAATTTGACGACAAAAACAGAACCACAAAAGAAAAGAATCATCCATTTGTACAATAAAAGAAACGAACTAATTGCGTTGCTAATAAATAGACATAAACAATGTAAAGAAAAGGACAGTATATGTTGTAAGAATAATTTGCCTGTAATTCTAACTTGTTAGTCTTATAACTTGACACGCAGTGTCACACGTCCCTCATTTTCAATCGAACACAGATGACGATGTCTAAAAGAGACAAGACCACCACAACACTACAATAAACAAAAAACAAAAAAGGGCACTTTGGGTGAGGAGAAAATTTGTCATAATGAGTGCCTTTTTGGCCACGAAAATTATTGATAAAGACGGTTGAAAAAATTGTGTCTGCACCCAACTTTAATAAAATATTTAAGTGGGTTATATTTATCTAATATAGAAATATAATTTATATTCACGATCTATGTTTCGAGTAGAGAAATCTAATGTAGTTGATTTCTCAAAACCGATTTTTGATGAATGAGAAATTAATGTATTTAAATAGATAATTTTATTTTATTTTGAAAAAAATTTAAATGAACACTTAAACAAGATTATTTATGGAAGTGAGAAGATGAAAGGCATCATCCCACATTGGAAAACGAATTTTAATGAGGATATTTTAAATAGTGGAAGGTGATTAGTTAATAATATAATTGACAAGTGGGCCGTTGGGAATGTTTGGTTTGTTAGAATCGAATCGGCTGGTCGGATCGGTTTGACCGTGACCCGGTGATGAAGCGGTCTGGTCATACCTCTAAAACTGGGGTCAAATGACCATCTTCCTTTCGGTGAAAATAATATAGATTAACAATATGAAAAAAAAAAATATTATCGAATCGGCCGGTCGGACCGGTTCGACCGTGACCCGGTGAAAATAATAGAGATTAAAAATATGAAAAAATAATATTTTTAAAATATTAAAATTAATAAAAGAATGACATATTAATAAATATCAAAATCCGGTTGAACCGGTTTGACCCGGTTCTAACAACATTGCTTCTAGCTAATCGCAGTGTGATATGTGTCCGTGCTTGGCCACGTGAAAATATGCCACATCTTTTCAACCCTTTCTTTTTCTCAAAGTTGTGTTGGACCATGTGAAAATATGCCACATCTTTTCAACCCTTTCTTTTTCTCAAAGTTGTGTCTTTTACACATAACTTTTTCAGTCCTATAAATGGAGCCCCTGCATAATGCAAAACGCACTCATTCGAATTCACTACATTCACAAGCATATTGTTCATATCTTCCTTTTGTGTCTAGAAAGTCCAAGGCTCTCGTTTTTTTCGCCTGTACTTCGAGCTTTGTTGTGCTGCAAACTCGAATATCCACAGGTGGTTGTATCTTGGGGACAATTGGCTGGAACCGTTAGCACTAATACGGGCCAATATTGTTTTACAGAGAAAGATTCTAATTCTTGCCTCGACTTCTTTTCTTCGTACTAAAGCTCTGTTATAAATTGTATTTTGAAATATACCTCACAAATAACAATCGTAAGACAATATTCTGTATCTTTCAAAATGGAAAACAAAAACGCTGAAGTCGTTGATGCCGCTGTTGCGCTCCCTCCTGACCTTTGCGCTGAAATTCCCATGGATCTTTTGATCCACACTTCTGCCCCTACTCATGGTGAGAGTCCGAAAAAATTCACCGGTGTCGAATTCAAAAGCTGGCAACAAAATACGATGTTCTACTTGACAGCCATGAACCTTTAAGGGTTCTTGAGGCAAATTGCTCCAATGGTGGTTGAAGATGACACCGATGCTCAAAGAAGGAATGCTTACGACGCTTGACACCACAATGACTTCCTTTTTTGAAACTACATCCTCAACGGACTCAACAACACGCTGTACAACGTCTACAACAACATTAAGATACTATTAAAAGTCGGTGACTTGTGAGAAGTTCGAGTAAAAATATAAATGTATCTTGAGAACTAATTAAAATAAAACAATATTTATTTAGAAAAAAATAGAATTAAACTCACTCCAATTGATTTTCCTACTTTATAGCAAGGTTGTAAAAAGCGGTAATCGGGTCGGAGGCGGTTAGGGACCGACTCACGATTAATCGGTGCGGCGGTGATTAATCGGTGATAAATCGGAAATAAATCGGTTTTTAAAATTTAATATAATATATTTGTAGATATTATTTATAAATACTCAAAACATAGATACAAAATATTTAACATAGTTATATCTCCATCATGTATATATTCTAATAACATACTAAAAATTTAATAATAATAAGTTCATAATACATAAATATCCTTATAAAATATAAATAAAAAGGCAATTTTTTTTAATTTACATACATCATTAGTTCTTTAACAATAATAATTAACATAAACAAAATAAAGCATAAACTCATTTTTTTTTTATTAAAATCCCAACTTTTATTTTGATTTAAAAAAAAAAAAAAAAAAAAAAAAAAAAAAACCGAGTTTTGACCATTTTTTGCCGATTTTTGCCACCGAAGTTTGACCCGCCTTAAAGGTTTGACCGCCTCAGACCGCCTCCGACCGCCTCAAACCGCCTCAAACCGCCCCACAGGCAAAAAACCGATTTTTCAAACCTTTACACTAAAATCGTAAAGGTTTTGGACCGCCTCCGCCTCGGCGACCGATTAATCGGCCGCCTCGGCCGATTTTTAGAACACTGCTTTATAGTGCAACAGTAGATGAGAAATAGAAGCAAAAATGTAGTGATTTTCGTTTTATGTATACTTAATTTAATAGTATTTCATAGGATAAAGTGTTGACAATAGCGAAATAATCACATTAACTATTTTCAGTTAAAGTAAATGTTTTTTTTGTATTGAAATTTATTATAGATAATAAATAAATTAAAATTTTCTTAATTCGAAAAAATTGAATTGTAAATCATAAGATTTGAATGATTTTTGACATTTATGATTTGTTTTAAGATTTGAATCGATGTAGGTATAAATCGAATGGTAAGATTTGAATCGTAAATCGTAAGATTTTAATAACCATGATAGTGACAACTTTAACCTTGATGTATTGTGTTATTTTTTTCATACACGAAGTTTTCTTTTTTCTCTGATTCTCTTTGTCAGACGAGAGACTTATTTCGAATGTGAAAATTCGTAAATCAAACTAATTGAACTAATGATTTTATTTTAGGGTAAATAGCACTTGACCCCCTTGTGGTTTGAATATTTTGTACATGACCCTCTTATGGTATGAAATTAGACACATAACCCCCTTATGGTTTTGACATTTTGCACATGATCCCATTATTGTATGAAATTAGGCACATAACCCCCTTGTGGGTTTGACATTTAATTTGCACATGACCTCCTTATGGTATGAAATTAGCACATAACCTCCTTGAATAGAAAACTGGAAAAGACTAAATTACTCCTAAAGTTTAGCCAAATTGCAACCATACCAACTGTCCGTTGGTTACTCTATCAAGTCAAAATTTCTACTTTTAATTTAAAAATAATTATTCTATAAAATGAAAACATTAATGTACACTTTTGTAAAATGAGAAATATAATATATTATTATTTTTCTTTTTAATTCATAGAAATTAAAAATAATTAAAATTAAAAAAAAACACAATATATATATTATTTCTCATTTTAAAAAAAAATGCATTAAGCCTTTTATTTTATAGAATAATTATTTTTAAATTAAAACAAGAAATTTTGACTTGATAGAGTAACCAACAAAAAGTTGGTATCTTTGCAACCACAAGGGGTTATGTGCCTAATTTCTACCATAAGGGGGTCATGTGCAAAATGTCAAACCACAAGGGAGTAATGTGCCTAATTTCATACCATAAGGGATCATGCGCAAAATGTCCGATCCACAAGGGATTAAGTGCTATTTACCGTTTATTTTAAGCCCTCTGAATATTCAGATATAAAATTACTTTTTGTCTAGCTGGGTAAAACATATAACCAAAAGATCATATGAAACAACTTTTGGTCATCCTCAGATGTAGAAAACCTTAGTTTGCCACACAAATTGTTATCGTTTTTCTTTTTTGATAAGTTCAGAAATTGAAATACATGTCTAACCAAAAAATACATCCGATTTTGTTCAATTTACGAACAGTCCATTTAGAATTTAAACTCATTCGAAAAGTGTAGGCAGGGATTAAGTTAACAAAATCAAGTCTAAATTAACAGAACACATTATTAAGACCATGAATGACTTGTGCTGCTAAGTCAACAACATGCAACTTTGTATGTTTTGGGCATCAATACATAGCGGAGATTGTTCGACACTGCCTAGAGACAAAGTCTTTAGAATACTCAAATTACGCATGCTACACCTAATCTTACTGCCCATAATCTCGATCGTTTCAAGAGTCGGGATGTCGATTTCTATGTTGCATTTTTCTGCTGTGCGATTCATTAAATTAATAAAAGTGAAGTGCTTGAGATGCTTGTGAATCTTCTTTTCCAGCTTGATCGTTTTCAACCCCTTGCACCCGTCCAACGACATAGTTGTAAGCAAAGGACAGCTTGAGATTATCTTTTCGAAAACCTCGTTCTCGACCGAGACGTTGCTGAGGCGAAGTACTCGTAGACGCACAAAGGGTATATTCTCGGGAATATTCTGGCCCAAATTGCACCTATTCAGATGCAAAAGTTCGAGCGATTCGGCTTTAAAGACCACCGAGGGCATATCGGTAATTCCAGGAGTATGATCGGAAAGACTAGAAGGGACAAATTTCCTTTACGCGCATAGCTTTGAGTAATGGGACCCATTTGGTCAAGAAGCAAAACCGATTCGTGATGCGAATAATCTTTGCCTAGCAACGATAAATAAAGGCGGAATTTCTCCAATGACAAACATTGATCGTAGTATTGTTGTAAAGTTTTGTCCACCGTTGATAGAAAATCTTGTTTGTTACCTTTGAAGTTGATGTCGGAAAAATCAAGATTGGGACGAGTGCACCAAACGTAGCGCCATGATTTGCACAAGACAGATGTTCGGACAACATCTTCTTGAGAGAGAAAATACAGTATTCTATGCAAGATGTCCTTTGGCAAATCGGATATTCTGTCAATAGACAAAGAATCACGCTTTGCCTTTTCCATGCCTCTAACAATCCCTGGTTTTTGTTAACACGGAGATGTTAACCCTAGATGTTAATATATAGGACGAAGTATTCACGCAAACAAACGGTAGTTAAGTTTAGTGGGTATAATATGGTTGGGCTGGGCTTCGCTTTAATTAATGGGTTAATCACAAAAAGGCCAATGACAGGGGCATTTAATTAAAAAAGAGACATTCATTTTTTTGTGTTTCAAATATTTCGAGCTCATTCAAACTTATTTGCAAACAAGGAAAACCACTTTACATATACCAAAGTTACCCCCAATTCCTTCGAACTTGGGTCAACTCCAATTTCATGATTTACACCCCAATTTAGCCCAATTTCACCAATTAACCAATTTTGGCCATTATTTCAATTTTGACCCGCCACCACCGGAGACCGACGTTGACTATTTTTTTTTTTTTGAATTTTTTTTTTCCGGTAGGTCAACAGTCGTTGACTGCTAGGTCTCCGGCGTTGACTTTTATTTTATTTTATTTTGTTTTTTCTTAAAAAAAAATATTTTACTTAATATTACTGTCTTAACTGCTAAATTACTGTCTCCAGCAGTTATTTAACTGACGGAGACAGTAATTTAACTGTTAATTGACCTATTTTTTTTTCTTAATAAAAACATTTTAATGAATATTACTGTCTTGGCTACTAAATTACTGTCTCCAGCAGTTATTTAACTCTCGGAGATAGTAATTTAAATGTTAATTAACTTCTTTTCTTTCTTAAAAAAATATTTTAATTAATATTACTGTCTTGCCTGCTAAATTAGTGTCTCCAGCAGTAACTTAACTGGTCAGAGATAGTGGATTTAACTGTTATTGATTTTTTTTTTGAGAATTTTGTTTTTCTTAAAAAAAATTATTTTAATTAATATTACTGTCTTGGCTGCTAAATTACTGTCTCCAACAGTAATTTAATTGAGATAGTAATATTACTGTATAAATTAATTTTATCGTCTTGGCCCGACCGTAATATTACTGTCTCATGCGATAATATTACTCTTTGGGACAGTAATATTAGTAATATTATTGTTCGTGAAAATAATATTCATAATATTACTATCCCAAAGAGTAATATTACTGTCTGAGACAGTAATTTAGCAGACAAGACAGTAATATTAATTAAAGTATTTTTGTCTAAGAAAAAACAAAATAACCAAAAAAAACGGCCAGAAAAAAAATTTCAGAAAAAAAAAAGTTTAAAAAAAAAAAAAAAAAGTCAACGCCTAAATCTTGCCGGAAAAAGAAAATTCAGAAAAAAAAAATATTTTTTCAAAAAATTATTAAAAAGGGGGTTGATGTGATATATTTGTTTAAATCTGGGGTCAATGTGTTAAGGAAGTTAGAGTATAATAGATATAATTGATAAAACATATATTATGGAGGGTATTTTAAACTAAAGACATGGGATGAGTTTATTTGAGAGACTGTTTTTTTTTTTTTGTGGACCAATGTGTGTTTACGTCCCTTATCATGTCCGTTTTTACCATTTGTCCTTAATTAATTTGATTTTGTATTTTAATCATCTTTATGTTGGATTTTGATTTTAGGGGCTCTTTGAAAAAAAAAACCCCTTATTACTTCTTTTAATGGAGAGATGCCCAAAATATTTCTCTTTATTTGAAAAAAGACCACACCCGTTGCCAGTCATTATATTTTCCAATTTTGTCCCCGCCCGCCACATCATCAATGCATCATGCGCTGGTAATCAGCGATTTTTTCTTTTTTTTTTTTTTTTTTTTTTTTTCCGTTTTTTTTCTGTATCTGTTTTATTAATCGACTATGAAGCATAGTCGATTAAGGAAAATCTTTAAAAAAAATTTAATTTTTTTTGTTTTTTAATTCTTTTCTATATCACGTATATTAATCAGCTATGATGAAGCATAAATGATTAAGAATCTGCTACTAAAACTAACAAATCACAACTGCAAAAAAATCCAAAATCAACTATATTTTACAAAAAAAAAAATATACAAACATAATAATTGATTTATACAATTGGAATCAATAAACAAAAAAATCATAATAAAATAAAAAATTGGAGTCGATCAACCTTAATCGACTACCAGAGCATAGCCGATTAGCTTAATCGGCTATTGAACATGTACATAATTGATTAAGGTTCCAGCATGTGCGAATTTCTCTACACGCGCCGTCATCCGCCCGATCTACCAAAAAATCCTAAATTTGCCTCCCCATCGTCACCACACCGCCGTCACACCACATTATTCAACCAATCACTAAAAAGAATAAAATAAATAAAATTTATAATTCATACAAAAAGACAAATTAGCATTTCAATGTTCACAAAAAAAGAAAAAAAAAAACTGAAACGATTCAAGGTATTTGTCAACCATTGTTGGTCACTCCATAAACAGTTTCTGAACACATGACAAAACCAACACTAAAAAAAAAAAAGCAAATCCTTGATCAACGTCAATTGCAACTGTGATTTTCTCATGGCTCGTCCTCGTAGCCGTCAACCCACTATGTCCTCGACGACGAGCGTTAGTCATGAGCTTCAACGTCGTCGGTGTAAACCACCGCCGCCAACTTATACAAATTCGTCACCATCCTTTACGCGGCGGCGGGAGGCGGCGACAAACACTCTTCCACCACCACCACCACCGTCGGTCGACATCTTGCTTTTCCTCCAAATTTCTGTTGAGAAAAGAAGAGAGAAGAGAGTAAATGAGAAGATGAGAATAGGAGAAGAGAGAACCGCAAATGAAATGGGTTAGGGTTTTGAAACGTGAAAATGAGATTGAATATTAGTAAGGGTGGTTTGGGAATTATTAAAATAGCATTTGAGTGAGATATTAGCTAAGGGGGCTTTCCATAATTATTTTTGGGAGGGGGTGTTTCCTTAACTCATTTTCCTACATGATGGGGTTCTTGCTAATTATCCCTTGATTTTATGTTGTAAAAATTTCCTTATGGATATTTTTAATTTGGGCACTCTACAAATAACTCCATCAATGGGTATTTATTCATAAAGGAGTCCAGACAAAAAACTCTTTTACAAAAAAGTCAATATTGTCCAGATGTTGGTAAAAGACTAAAGTAGCCCCTCATATTTTAATATGCACCAATTTCATCCATTAATTTAATTGAACCTCAATTTGACCCCAAATTTCACAACATTCAATTTTGACCCAAAACGCAATTTTGAGAATAGTTTCGTTCGTCGCCACTGTTGACTTTTTCTTCTTCCTGTTCGCCGGTTTCCGGCGTTGACGAGGCCGGTCTCCGACTTTACTTTTTTTTATCCTTTTATTTTTT
>NW_012192876.1:853856-871675 GCF_000504015.1 Erythranthe guttata | reverse complement strand
TTTTGTTGATTCTTCGGCCCACTAGTCAAATAACTAAACCCATAGTCGAATAAGATATATGGGATAGTCTATTAAATGATATGAGATAGTCTAGGAGTTTGAGAGAGAGATCCGCCGCCGTCACTTCTCAAATCTAGGGTTTTGATGATTCTTCGGCCCATAGTCGATTAACGAGATCAATAGTCAAATTATATCAGTGGTATAGTGTATTAAATTATATGAGATAGTCTATTAATACAGATGTAATTCGACTATGCATCTCGTTAATCAACTATGGGCCGAAGAATGATCAGGAGCCTAGATTTGAGTAATCCTAGATTTGAGTAACCCTAGTTTGGAGCAGTGACGGCGGCGGCGACGGCGGCCAACGACGATATCACTCCTAAATTGATTGTTACGACCTTGGAGGCGGGAGCGGCGGAGGCCTTGGTCGTTTTTGGCGGTCTTGGAGGTGGAGGTAGTCGGATGTGGTGGTGGTGGAGGACTAGGCGGTGGTGGAGGTGTTGCTTATGGCCAATATCGTTTAATCGTCGTTGGCCACCGGCGACAACGGTGACGGAGGTGGCGGCGGTTGGAGGGAAGCGGCGAACTCGGCGGGAAAATAGGGAGGGATTTCGGAGTGCAGAAATCGTCAATCGCCGGTGTATAAATTTCTGGTTTTCTTTGGGACGTTTGCAGATTTTGGTTGTGGGTTTGTGGGGATAGTGTTTTAACGGGAAAATAGGGAGGGATTTGATATTATTACAAAAGGTAAAGTAACGGGATTTGTGGGATTTGATTGAGGGTACTGATGTAATTTAGAAAAATATGGGTTTTTATCCAAATGACAAATTTGAGTTTGGGTCTTCCCCTATTATTTGTAAGACTAAAGGGGTTATATCTAATTACTGCTAAAAATAAAATATTACCATTATGCATACACGAATTCCAATAGCACAATAGAAAAATCACTGATACAATATTTGCACACACATTTAAAGCACAAAATACAAACGGAAAAAAATGAAAATTAAACTCCAATGAGCATAAAAAACGAAAATCATTCAAAGTGTCATCTCACTTGAAGACAAAATACACTAGAAACAAAGGCAATTGCGAAAAACTCAAAATCAGCCACACATATTCAGTACCATACATCATTATGTTTGATTTTCACAATTTGTTTACATACCTAGTTCAAAAATCAACGCCACAAAGTAAAATTACAATGAAAATATAAACACAATAATATTATTATCAACCACATCAATATTATTTTGTTTTGCCTTTTTATTTCATTAGATTTGTTGACCGATTAACATAATAATATTATTGTCTACTATTGTAATATTACTGTAAACAAAATGATACTACTATGTTTGACGGTAATATTACTGTCGTTACGTACAATAACATTACTGTGGTTGACAGTAATATTACCGTCAACCACATCAATACTAATTCCTTTAGATTTTTGTTATGTTTACCTTCGTTGAACGGTCAACATATTAATATTACTCTATCAAACAATAATAGTGATTTTTTTTGTGTCAATATTACTGTGCTGGAGAGTAATACAATAATATTTACTGTGTTAAACAGTAGTATAGTTAATATAACTGTCAACCACAACGATATTATAGTTTAAAGGAGCCAAAAAATGTTGAAGAAAAAAAAATTAAAAAAAAAATATCGAACCGCCGGTCAGCAGTGCCAGAAAAAAGAAAAAATAAATAAAAAAGACAACGCCGGAAACTTGCGGAAAAAACAGACAAAAAAAAAGAGTCAATGGCGGCGACGGGTGAAATTGTAGTCAAAATTGGGTTATGGGTCAAAATTGAATAATTGATGAAATTAAGGGTTAAATTGAATTAAAGAAGAAATTTGAGGATATGAATACGTGATATGGTATTTTAGTGTTTTACACACCTCTGAACATTGTTTGGATTTTTTTTTATAAAATTGTTTTTTATCTGAACCCCTTTATAAATAAGTAGCCCATGATTGGCTTATTTGTAATAGACCCTTAATTTTATTGAAAATGGTTAAAATTCAACAAAGTAACAAAATTAACTTATATAAAAGATACTCTCTCAAATATTTAATAAAGGGGCTATTTGACAAATTGAATTTTGACTTCACGATAAATCCATTTTTATTAATTGATATTTGTTATAAATCCAATTGACTCGAATTATCCAAAATATATCTTAATATTACTGAAAGTTACCATATTATATTATATAGAAAATCAATTAGTTTTTTTAAATATGCAAATCCCCTTAATATCTCCCATATCACGCCATTTCAGTTTTATTTTTTCCTTTTATTTTTTTTATTTTTTTAATGGTTTTCTTTATTTCAATTTAAAAAAAAATCAGTATTTTTATTTTTTTTTATTATTTTTTTATTTTTATTTTCCATTTTTTATTTTAATTTTTTTTCTTTACATTTTCACATTTTTCATTTTGATTTTTTTTAAATAGTTTTTTTATTTCGTTTTTGAATGGTTTTTTTTTTTCTTAATTTCAATTTTTTAAATGGTTTTTTTCCCCCTATTTTTTTGAATAAAAAAAAATATTTTATTTAATTTTTTTTTTATTAATTTTTTTTATCGAAAAAATTAATTTTTTTAATATCTAAAAAAAATCTAGTTATTGAAAGTGGAATTCACTATACAGTTATTGAAATCTACTACAATTGTTTTTGAAAGCCACTATAAATTTATCGAAACCCACTACGAACTAGTCGAAATCTACTATAAATTTGTTGAAAACCATTAAAAATGTATGAAAACCCACTACAAACTTGTCGAAATCCACTATAAACATATCGAAAGATACTATAAATTTGTTAAAATCCACTACAAACTTACCGAAATCCACTATAAATTTGTTGAAATCCAGTGATCGAAATCCACTATAAATTTGTTGAAATCCACTATAAATTTATCGAAATCCAGTATAAATTTATCGAAATTCGCTACAAATTAGTCGAAATTCGTGTAGCGGATTCCACTTTAATAAAGCTGCTGGATTTTTTTTTATATACTAACAAAAAAGAATTAATTTTTTTAATCGTAATATAAAAAAAATTAATAAAAAATAATTAAACAAAACATTTTTATTCAAAAAAACTGGAAAAAAATATAAAATAAATTAAAAAAAAATCAAAATTAAGAAAAAAAAAAACATTAAAAATGAAAAAACAAAACATAAGACCATTTTTAATTATATCAAATTGAAAAACATGAAAAATTTATATAAGAATAAAAAAATTTAAAATAAAAACTGAAAATAAAAATAAAACTATATTAAAAAATTAAAAAAACATAATCAATTTATGTTTTAATCGAAATAAAGAAAACCATTAAAAAATCAACAAGAAAAAGGAAAAACAGAAATTGACGTGAGATGGGGAGAAATCAGAACTAATACTAATACTAATATCATACTAATACTAATACTAATACTAATACTAATACTAATCCTTTTTTTTTTGAAAGAAAGGAAATTTTATTCGGCTAAATTAGCCAAATTTAGAGGAAGGAACTGACCCTCCGAGTTTGCGAGCTCAATAGAGTTTGCTAATGCATGAGCTAAATTATTACAAGAGCGAGGAACAAAAGAAACTTGACACGAAATGAACGATGAAATAAGAGCCTGAATGTCCTCTAGATATGCTCCAAACGGGCATAAACTAGCGTCTTCATCCCTAAGAGCCGTAATGAGTTGCTGACAATCCCCTTCGAGGATAATCGAGTTCCAACCTTTAGCCATCGCCATTTGGATTGCTTTGAGGGCTGCGTGGGCTTCTCCTTCTACCGCTTGGACAGTTCCTGTGAATTTTTTAACGCACCACCAAAGTACAACCTTCTCTGAATTTCGGGCCACCAAACTAACTCTGTAGAAAGATTGGGATGGCGGTAGAGCGGCATCAAAATTTACCTTGATGAAACCGTCCGGTGGTGGGCTCCAATTTCGTCGTGGGACAGGATCTTTGGGCGTAGTCGGGACATGGCATGCAGCTCTGAAAACTGAAAGGTAGTTTTCGCTCCAACTACACAACTCCCAACCTCTTAATCCCACCTCTCCATGAGCCTAGCGATTCCTTGAATCCCAAGATTTCCAGCAGAGAATCATTGCTAGGCAGAAAAGATCTTTCGATAGCTTTTTCCTTATTTGCTCAATCCATTGGCGGAAGGAAGCCGGCTCGATTGCCCCGTTGAGTTCGAACGGTTGGCCCAACCAAACCTCAGTTAAGCTCCTACAGTGGACCAAAGCATGAACGGTTGTTTCGGGTTTAATCCTACACCTGCCACAAAACGGGTTAGATGAAACATGTCGTCGGAATAGAGCAGCGTTGGTCGGGATAAGATCTCTTGCAGCTCTCCAAATGAAGATTTTGATCTTTGGTGGAATACTCAAATGCCAAATAAATTTCCAAAACTCTTTGTCTTCACTCCGCGAAGAGTTCTCGTATTCATGGTTTCCACTACCAGTGCTGTGGCGGTGCATAATATTATGGTAACAAGATTTGACCGTGAAATCTCCGGAGCGTGAATAGTGCCACACCAGCCGGTCATTTGCGTGGGTACTACCAATGGGGGTCGTGAGTATTTTGTGGCGGTCGATGGGCCAAAATGTCTCGTCGATGAGCTCTAAATTCCATGTACGAGAGTCGGGCATAATAAGATCTGCCGCTTTGTCCGGGAAAGCGGAGTATATCGGCCTGCGTGTTATTATACGGAAGTTACCATCCTCTTTAATCCATGGATCACCCCAGATGGAGGTGTGCTCACCGTTACCAATACGAAACCGTATGCCATCTTTGACGTGGAGGCGAGCAAGGAGGAGGCTCCGCCAAGTGGCCGACGGGCGGAGTCCCACTGGTGCTGACCAAAAGTTGCCCGACCGGAAGTACTTTGCACGAAGCAGCCTGGACAACAATAGCTCCGGATTTGTAACTATCCTCCATACTTGTTTAGCCAGCATTGCAAGGTTGAATGAACGAAGGTGCCGAAACCCCATGCCCCCGCTTTCTTTAGGAGCACACATCTTGACCCACGGTGCCCAAGACATCGAACGAGCTTTTCCGTTACTCCACCAAAACCTTTGAATCGTCTTCTCCAAATCATAGATAAGACCCACTGGGAGACTAAAACAACTCATGAGATACGAGGGAATAGATTGGAGCACCGCTTTGATGAGGACTTCCTTTCCTGCTTTCGATAATTGTTTTTCACCCCATTCCTCTACGCGGGCTAGAATCTGATCCCTTAGGAACCCAAAAATGGCCTGCTTTGATTTCCCCATATCAATCGGCATACCGAGATATTTTTCATGCCTCGCTACTATTTGAAAACCCAAGGTGGATTGAATCAAGTTTTGCGTCTCTTGTGGTGTCATGGGGCAAAAGTTCATTGTGGATTTCTCAAGATTAACAACTTGGCCCGAAGCAAGTGCATAATCTTGTAGTATCCGATGTAGGGTCATAGCGCTCTCCGGTGTTGCCTGGCAGAATACGATGATGTCGTCCGCAAAGCAGAGGCATGAAACACTTGGCGCGGTGGGAGCAATTTTGATTCCTTTGAGAGATCTGTCAATTTCAGCCTGGCGGATCATTGCTAGGAGAGCCTCCGTGCACAAAATGAAGAGGTATGGGGAGAGTGGGTCCCCCTGTCGAAGTCCTCGATTCGGCTTTAACGATCCAAACTGGCATCTGTTGAAAAGAAAAGAATAAGTCACAGAAGAAACACATAGCATAATCAGCTCTATCAAAGATGTAGGGAAACCAAGTCGATATAAAATTTTCCGTAAGAAAGACCATTCGATTCGATCGTACGCTTTACTAATATCCAACTTAGCCGCCATAAAGTTTGTATGTTTTTTAGTATTAGATTTAATATAGTGGTTTACTTCATACGCGGCAAGAACATTATCAGTGATAAGGCGCTTGGGCACAAAGGCTGATTGGGTGGGGGAGACAATATTCTGCAGAAAGGGTTTAATACGATTAGCAATGGTTTTCGACCCAAATTTGTATATAACGTTACACAAACTTATCGGCTTGTACTCGGAGATTTTTTCCGGAGTTTTAACCTTAGGAATGAGAACAATGAAGGTGTAGTTTAATTTTCTAGGGAGCTTTTTGTTATTAAGAAAATCTAGAACACAATTAAGCACATTATTCCCTAGCACATGCCAAAATTTAGTAAAGAACAAAACCGGGAAGCCGTCAGGGCCTGGGGATTTGGTGGGAGACATTTGGGAAATAGCTCGTATTACCTCGTCCGCTGTAAAAGGTAGAGAAAGTAACTGGCTAGCCTCATTGGATACCCTTGGCTCGATGTTCTGCAGCACTCTCTCAATCACACTCTCCGTTGGATGGGTGGACTGAAAAATCGATGAGAAATACTTTGCAATCACCTGCTCAATATCGGCTTTGTTTTCTTTCCATTCTCTCGAGTCATCTTTGAGCTTGTGAACCCAGTTCGTCCGTTTCCTAATTGTGGCCTTCGTATGGAAAAAGCCCGTGTTGCGGTCTCCTTCCCTCATCCACTGCACTCGGCTCCGTTGTTTCCAATAAGTGTCAAGATCCTGATAGGCATGTTCGAGCTCCATCTGTAACTCTCTCCTTTCCCTAATGTCATCTGTCGAGCTCCTTGCCATGTTCAAAAGGTGAAGTCTTTGCTGGATATGCGCAATGCGTTTCCTAGGGTTGTGGAGACCAACCCCGCTCCACCGCATAAGCGCTGCTCTACAGCTCTCTGTTTTGGTCAACAAATCTTCGATCGGATTGGTTTCCGTTTGCTCACTCCATTGCTCGTGGATAATGTCTGCACAGTCTTCATGTCGGATCCACATGGCCTCGAATCGAAATGGTCGGCGTCTCTTTTCCCTCTTAGTTGTGTCCCGGGTTTGAAAGGTGAGTAAAATCGGCACGTGATCAGACCCTCCAAACTCCAGGTGCTGAACTTGGGCCAGTGGAAAAAAGGGCTTGCCAGTTGTTATTTCCACACACCTGATCGAGTCTACATCTCACGGTTAGTGGTGTTTCTCGTTTATTCGACCATGTGTAAATCGATCCTGATTAACCCAAGTCGGTGAGTTGGCAGTCCCGTAAAGCCTCTTGAAAACTCAATATCATTGAGAGTGGTCTAGGGTTTCCTCCGTCCTTCTCAGACGCAGAGAGTGTCTCGTTGAAATCCCCGCCCACAATCCATGGAAGATTTCGTTGTCCCGACAACAAACGGAGAAGGTCCCATGTTAAATGTCGCCGAGCGTGCTTCGGATAGCCATAAATACCTGTAATCCTCCATTTCTCTAATGTGTCCGAAGAAGTGATCTCCACATCGATGTGATGATTCGAAAGAGAGATAAGGTCTACTTGCACGTTCTTTTGCCAGAAAAGTGCGAGCCCTCCCGCTCGTCCGTTTTTGTCAACCGATACCCCAAATAGGTTCCATTTCTTCTTTAGTCTCTCTACCAAGTGTGATGTCGCTTTCGTTTCCGAAATAAACATCACTGAGGGGTGGTGAATTCGGAGGATATCTCCGAATGAGTGAATTGTCAAGGGCACCCCCAACCCTTGACAATTCCAAAATAGACAACTCATTGGTATCGGCGGGACTGCGAGGCAGTCTCCGCCGTTGAGCTTGTTTCTTCGTCGCGTAAACAAAGGGTGTGCTGCCTCTTTCCACCTCTCGTGTCTCAAATAGTAGCTTCTCCATTTGCTCTTTTTGTCTTATTTTTATTTGATACCGCTATCTTTTTTATTGGAAATGGTCCAATGGGAATTGTGGGCGATACTTGGATACGATTATTAATCAGGCTGCATTCCATCAGCCCCGTAGGCTCATTGTTCTCCTTTCCTCCGTTCGAGCTCTGTTGGATTGCTGTCCCAGGGGTTCTCTGATCAAAATCAAAAATGCCTCGTCCTCGTGAGGTCGATCCCTGCTGATGGTTCAGGAAGTTAGCAGACGCGGGTAATACCGGTTGGAGAGGTAATCTGACGGTTTGGTTTGCTGTGGTCTGATTGGCTCGGAGCCAAGTTCCATACAGGAAGTTCTCACCAGGTTCTTCAAACTCATCCTCATATCTCCTCGGGCACTTCTGTTCTCCATGCCCAAGAACGCCGCATAAAAAACAGAAGTTTGGTAATCGTTCGTAGGTAAAATCCAACCAGACCCTAGCGCCATTCGTATCGTGGATAAAAAAGCCTCTTTTGAGACTTTTAGACGTTTCGATCTCCACTTTGATTCGCATATAGCTAGCGATATCTAGCTGCTGAGGGTTCATAATCTGTATAAAGGAGCCTATCCGATTGCCGATGAGATTAGCCAACTCCGTGGATCTGTACGCCATTGGAATATTGTGGACATGAACTATGATCTTCATCAGTTTCACTTCCACTTCATTAACGTCCTCCTCATCAGCCAGATCGTGAAATAATAGGGCGTGTTTGTCCAGTAGCCAAGTCAGCCCTCCAAGGCATGAGCATGGTCAAGTTTGTGGTCGAACCTTATGACGAATTTGTTCTTGGATACGGGCAGTAGATCGCACCCCTTAACTGGCTGGAGAAGGCGGAGAACATTTGCTTTGATAGTGTGAAAAGACATCTCTTTCTCGGAACTACTCTTCCAACCAACCGTTGACTGATGGTAGAAACTCTAGGTTGCAGATTACCTGCATCTAGAACCAGCCCTTCCTCCTCCTCGCATGTGAGAGTAAATCTTTTCGCCATCGATTCCATGAGCCCATCCATCGAAATAGAGATGTGTGATTAAGAGAGGAGAGTGGCGAGTTACTGGGGCCCCAACAAGGCGTAGACAGATCCTGAGATTCAAACACAAGGAGTCGGGGAAATTAGGGATAGATGGTAAGCGGCTACAGAAGAAAATAAAAGCGGAGGGTCCAAACAAAATGCAACGGGGTAAAAATTGAAAAAATAAACCAAACCCTAAAAAACACATGACTTTGGTGACGATATAATATGGACAAGTAAATACATGCGATCGAATCTGAATGAAAATTTCAAAACAAAAAATACTAGTCGATCCACAGCTTGCACATTAACAAGAAGCGGATGGAGTCGCCTCTCATGGAGAGAGAAATTCGCCTCTCATGGAGAGAGAAAATTATACTAATACTAATCCTAATACTAATACTAATACTTATACTAATACTAATATTAATACTAATATTAATATTAATACCAATACTAATATTAATATTGATACTAATATTATTACTAATACTAATACTAATACTAATACTAATACTAATACTAATACTAATACTAATACTAATACTAATACTAATACTAATACTAATGCTAATACAAATACTAATAGTAATAGTAATACTAATACTAATATTGATACTGATACAAATATTAATACTAAGACTAATACTAATACTAATATTAATATTGATGCTCATACTAATACTAATATTGATATTAATATTGATACTAATACTAATACTAATACTAATACTAATACTAATACTGATACTGATACTCATACGTAAGCAATGTTGACATACTTACAAATTAAATGTTTAAATTTAGTAATTTTGCCACATAATGAAATTACTCATTATTTGTTTACTGTTAGTTGAATAAAATTATTATTATTTGAAATAAATTAAATGAAGATACATAAAGCATGTGTCAAATGTAGGTACTACCGCTTGTAAAAAATATAGTTTCCATTTAAACTTTATATAGAATCATATCAATAAATATCCATTATTAATTTCCTTTTGCCTCTAATTCTTCTCTGTATATGATAAACAATAAAAATAAGTTTACGATTTATATACTTAAACATAAATTAAATAGCGAATGGAAATTGCTAAAGGAAAAGAAAAAAGAAGATTGACACATATAATAGAAAGTAAATAGCAAATTATGAAACAAAAATCTGGAAATACGGCTATCAAGATATAATGGGTATCTAGAAAATATGTGGGTATATATTGAAAGAATTAATGGTCCCGAATTCGTTTAATACAGAGGTGTTATCTTAAGTGTTATGACACTTGAACAAACATGCAGCGGAAATATAAAGATAAAAGAACAATACTCAGGATTAAAAATATATTAAAATCAGTATTCCAAGAATACAAACAGAAGAGGTGCGAAAACTTCTTCCTTATGAATGAATCTTTTTCAAGATCATTCTTACAATCAAATCTAGATACTAAAAGAAAAATATTAAAATCCTAGATTTCAAAGATGTACTCGTGAGGAGTACGTAAAGAACTTATGAATGAATCACTATCTTGATCATTCTTACAACCAAGTCTAGAAACATATATACTAAACAATCTAGACTACAAAGAATGTACTTATGAGAAGTACGTAAAGAATGTACTCATGAGGAGTACAAACAACCGATTCTAAAACCACTCTAAAGCACTCATGTATTCTTTTCAGCTCTCGGTTTTTTATTTCGTAGAATCGATAAAAATCATTGAGTATTGAAATCGGTATTTATAGACATTTCAAGCTTCCACTCCTCAGCCCATGATCTGCAAGAAAACCAACAACAAGAGCACTCAAGAAAATGGGTTAGTGGGTTAGTTAGGAAGTTAGAATAAAATCCACAATTAAATCCACTAAGCACTACTTAGCCCACTAAGCACTATACTTAACCCACTAAGCACTATACTTAACCCATTAAACACTATACTTAACCCACTAAGCACTACTTATTCCATAACTAAAATTTAGTTTAAAAAATAAGAAAGTTAAAAACACAATGTGGAAATAATCCACGTGTTTCAAACTCCCCCTTTTTAACTTTCTGATCAAAACTAAATTTTAGCTTAACTCCCCCTGAGTCATTGCTTGAACTCCCCCTGAATATGATAACCAATATAGCAAATAACAATAATAGTGAAATCCTAGCATAAAAGATCAGAGGGAAAATAACAAACTGAACAAAAACAAATATTGTTCATAAAAATAACTTTAGAGCAGAATATCCAAAGTGTCCTCAGTATCAGCTGCTGCTGCTTTCCTCTGCTCCTTCAGCTTCACCCTCATTCTTTTCTTCTTCTTCATTAACTCCATGTTCTCTGCCTCTGGCATCCAAATGATGAGAAGTCCCTGTTTCAACTTCATGGCTAGCTTTTTCTCCCCCTTTTTGATCAGAAAGAGTTTTTCGGAGCATTTCCACCATGGACTGGTGATAGGTAATCTGAGCTAGAGAGTGAGTAAGTTGTTGTAACAAGAGATCTCTAGGAACAGAAACAAGATTGTCAGGGGTGTTGTCAACATGAGGAGCAACACCTTCAGTACCAAGATTATTTTGACCTGATTCAGTTGAGAGAAAATTATATCCATTCCAGGGAAGATCTTGGACATGAGTAGCTTTGAGAAAATTTTGAGAAATAGTTATCATGCCAAGTGGAGTGTGAAGATATTATGATTCATCTTGGCCCAAATTTTGAGAAAACAGAATGAAGTAGATGAGAGAAGGATACGAAAGATGAGTGGAGGATGAAATTTTCTGGGCAAGATGACCTAAATTTTTAAAGAAAAGTTTGCCAAAATCAACTTGTAATCCCATCCCCAATTTGTACATGAGTACTGCATGAGGTTTAGTAACCACAGAGACATTTTTGGATGGAATCCAATTCATCACTGTGAGTCTGAACAAGACAGAATAAAATGCAGTGATTTGAGAAACTTTGAATTTTCTGGGGTGAGCAGACCAACATTTTAAACGATTGCCAGAAAGAGTCTTACAAACCTCAGTAAAATCACCATAATTATCCTCATCAATCACAGTAGGAGTTTGTAAATGAGAGTTGATAATTTTGGGAGAAAAAAAAGAGAAAATGAAATTTCACACAAAAACTTTGCCAAAGTTTGGAGAATTTTTAAAAAAGAGGTTTGTAACAGAGGGATCATAAGAACAGACAATCTCAACTAGACTAAGGATTTTTCTTTGATCACTAAAATCAGTAATCCTATGTCTATTAAACTCATCCTTGGAAATTTTCTTCTCCTCAATGAATTGGCAATTCATGATTTGAGGACTCAAATTTGAATCAGATTCAAAATAAAAGGTTGTACTGAAAGCATTGTTTACCTCAAAAAGGAGTTGACAGATTCTTCCCATCCAAGTTCAGCTCATCTTCCTCAGAAGATTCCTCTTCTTCTGAGTCTTCAAGTTCATCTGGGATGCATGCTGGCTCAGGTGATGCAACACGTGGGGCAACATCTTCCTGCATCTGAGAGAATTCCTCAGACGAGTCACTGTCTGACTCTGAAGGTGGCAATTTTTTGCGAAATGAGGCAAGGAGAACTTCCCAGCTATCATCCCTTTTCTCTTTTGAGAAGCATTGTCTGAGACAGTAGGTGCAGCAGCATTTTCAGGAACATGTGCAGCAACATCTTCGGAAACAGGATGTTGAGAGGGAGTTGCTGCCATGTTGGACTGAAATGTCTCCCCCTGAGTTGATGCTAGTGGAGGTGAGTCTTTGGAAGATGACTCAGTGGAGCTTGAGTAGAGAGCTTGGGCTTGGTTCTGCAAAAGTAGGATCTCCTTCTTCATCATCAGTTTCTTCATCAACCAAATGAAGGCCTCTTGGTGGGTTTGGCCTAACTGGAGTGCGACCGACTCTGCTGCCTCTTCTTCTACCTCTGCCGCCTCTGCTGGGAGAATGTCTTCCCCTTCGGCGTTGTGATCCAGTAGCATTCAGATCTGGGAAGGGATTCATGCGCTTGGACCGGCGAGTTGGAATCCTTCCTGCACTGGAAGAGGGACCCACGTTCTGGAAGTTGACTGGGTCAATCGGATTCATCTCGTCTCCGGGCTCAATAAAGCTGATCGGCATAGCTTCAAGGTTGACAGAATGAACGATGATGTCTAGATTCTGGTCTGCTGGTTCAGGTGCTGCAGCATCGTTGTGGACATCACCAACGGCTGGAAGAGGATTTCTAGGAGGAGATGCCATGATACAGTAGATAAAAAATTGCTTCTTGTGCTTTTGATTTTTGAGTGTGAATTTTCGAAAAAGAAGCACGAAATTTATAAGCCCTAATTTTTGCAGAAAAAAAATTGAAGTGGAGAAGGTGAAGAAGTGGTGTGCATTTTTCTTGGAGAAGGTGTGATTAAGGAGAATAAAAGTTTATTTGGCAGTTTAAAACAAAACGTGACACATGGCATAATAAGGAGTGAACTTAGTGGAAAATAAAAGACTAACCCATGTACCCCATGACCCATATAAATAGTGATAATTCAAAAATAAATAAAATAAAATTAGTTACACTCACGAAATTTTCACAAAAATAAGAAACACATTTATTAATGATTAATAGTGTGAGAAAAATAAATTGGCTAACAGGCATAGATTTTATTGTATATATATAATGATAATTTTTTTTTTTTTTTTTTTTTTTAAACTCTTATTTTCAAGTCAAACAATTCACATGGAACATGATCAAGTGTTCAGTTTGAAGGTTCCTCAGTTACTAAGATATGACTATCAAAATAGAGGAGTTTGACTTATGTGAGTGTAATTATTCCCTAAATGTTTACATGAAGCATGATCACGTTTCAAGGTGAAAGACTTCCAGTTACTTATATATAAAAATAATTCATCACAGTGAAGTCATTATTTAAAGAAGCTAAGCTTCAATAAATTATGTTGCAGCTTAAGATATTTGATGAGGTGCTGCAACATTTTTCAGGACATGTTTATTGAGTACACATCCCGAGAGATTTTCTGAGTTTAGAAAACCTCTCATAATCTAATGCCTTTGTAAAGATATCAGCCAGCTGATCTTCTGTAGGAATGTACTTTAAGCACACTATATTTTTCTCAACTATATCACGAATAAAATGATGTTTAATATCTATGTGTTTAGTTCGTGAGTGTTGAACAGGATTTTTTGAAATGTCAATAGCACTTGAATTATCACAATATATGGTCAGGGTGTCACTGGTTAACCCATAATCCCCCAACATTTGTTTCATCCAAATTAGTTGACCACAACATCCTCCAGCAGCTACATATTCTGATTCAGCTGTTGAAAGTGATACACAATTTTGTTTTCTACTAAACCAAGAAACCAAATTATTCCCCAAAAAGAAACATGCACCTGATGTGCTTTTTCTGTCACTAATATCCCCAGCCCAATCAGAATCACTAAAACCTATCAAGTTTGTGTTTGTGTCTTTGAAAAACTGAATCCCTAAATCTACTGTACCTGCAACATACCTAATAATCCTCTTCACAGCTTTAAGATGAGTGACTTTGGGATTAGCTTGATACCTGGCACACACACAAACACTAAACATAATGTCAGGCCTGCTTGCTGTTAGATACAGAAGACTTCCAATCATGCTTCTGTAAAGGGTGCTGTCAACATCTTCAGCAACATCATCCTTGGACAGTTTTTGACTTGAACCCATTTGAGTTTTCATGTGCTTGGCTGACTCCAACTCAAACCTTTTGACCAGATTTAGAGCATACTTCTTTTGATTTACAAAAATTCCTTCACTTGTCTGTTTGATCTGGAGTCCTAGGAAGTAATTCAACTCTCCTACCATGCTCATTTCAAAAGTGTGAGACATAGACTCTACAAAAGACTGTAAGAGGTTAGCACAAGTAGAAAAAACAATACCATCAACATATATCTGTACAATAATGATATGGTTATTTGTTCTTCTAACAAATAGAGTTATGTCTGCTTCTCCTCTAGTGAATTGTATTTCAAGTAAGAAGTCAGTGAGTCTTTGATACCAAGCTCTAGGAGTTTGTTTAAGACCATACAGAGCCTTCTTAAGCTTAAGCACATGATCAGGTTTGGCAGAATCTTCAAAACCCTTGGGTTGCTCTACATATGCTTCTTCATTTAAAACCCCATTTCGAAATGCACTTTTGATATCCATTTGATACAGTTTGATTATAAGAAAGCAGGCTATAGCAAGAAGTAACCTAATAGATTCAATTCTAGCTACTGGAGCAAAGGTTTCATCAAAATCTATACCTTCAATCTGAGTATAACCTTGTGCTACTAACCTAGCCTTATTTCTAACAACTGTACCTTTTTCATCAGTTTTGTTTTTGAAAATCCACTTAGTTTCTATCACATTCACATGGCTTGGTCTGGGAACTAAGTAACAAACATCATTTCTGATGAACTGATTCAGTTCTTCATGCATTGCATTGATCCAGAATTCATCCTTCAGAGCTTCTGCAATATTCCTTGGTTCAACTGAAGACACAAAGCAAGTAGTTCCAGTTAGTACACATTCAGAAGATAAATTTGCAAATCTTACCATATCTCTGTAGTTCACTCTCTCTTTTCTTCTGGTTCTTATCCCATCAAAGATATCTCCCACAACTTGAGTAGATGGGTGATTTTTCTGGATTCTACTTGATGGTTCCTTTTTGCAGACATCATGAGTTAGCTGCAATTCAGCTTCTGTACTCTCTGTAGGCTGTATTGAGTCAGGTGTGGTAACACTTGGTTCAACACCCTCTTCTCTTGAGACTGGACTGTTTATATCTGGAGCATCTGTGGCAGTAGTGTCTCCTCTAGTTGTTTCACCTTCAGCAATCATGTCATCAACTTCATCTTCAGTTGTTTTACTGCGGAGATCAGCAAAATCATCAAATACCACATTTACAGATTCAATAATGGTTCGAGTTCTTAAGTTATACACTCTATAAGCATGACTGTTATTAGAGTATCCCATAAATAAACTCAAATCACTTTTTGAATCAAATTTAGCTAGATGATCTCTGTCATTTAGGACAAAGCAAACACATCCAAACACATGCATGTATTCTAGATCTGATTTTTCTTTTAAAAAATACACCAAAGTATATCTCGAAAAATCATCAACACACACAAATACATATTCTTTACCACCTTGGCTTTCTACCTCTATAGGACCCATAAGATCCATATGTACAAGTTCAAAACAAATGGTGGTACCAACGGGTTGTAACACTTTGTGTGGTACTCTAGTTTGCTTTCCCTTCTGGCACATTCCGCATATAGGGATGTCCTTGATCTTGAGATCTGGAATTCCTCTTATGGCATTGTACTTGTTGAGCAGCATCAGATTTTTGGAGTTTGTATGCCCTAGTTTCTGGTGCCACAGCTCTACTTCACTTACTCTTGAGCTCTTGCATGAGATGGTGTCACCTGTTTGATAACAATTATCCATTGATCTGGAACTGATGAGATTAGACCCCAATCCTTCAACATGTAAGACATTTGAAAGTTTTGGAAGTCCTTCAATACTAAGTGTTCCACGTCCAACCACTTTGCCTTTAGCTCCTCCTCCATAGGTTACACGTCCTCCATTGAGTGTATGGTAGTTTGATAGAAATTCTTTAGTTCCCGTCATGTGCCTAGAGCATCCACTATCAAAGTACCATGAACCTGAAATGTTAGCATTTAAAGAAGTGTATACTGCTTTGTACATAGGTTTACCTTTGGGAGTCCATATTCTACACTCCTTTTTGGTAAATTCTACCTTTTTCTTGGAGGTGTTCCCTGGAGTGTTGTGACTCATCCTGTACAACATTTTGTCACTACTTAGTTTCTCACACAATGGACGGGTATGTCCTGGTGAGAAACAGTCATGACAGATGTATCCCCTTATTCTGGACTCTGAAGTGGTGACTGTGGAATTTCTGCATTCTTTTCCATTTGAACCCTTCTCTTTTACAAAGACAATCTCCTTCTTCTTTACTGGCTTGTGTTTCTTCACTTGGTTTTTGAACCCTAGACCTTCATTTTTGTTGTACTTCTCCAGTGACACAATCTCTTTGAGTTTAGTTGTGTCGGTATTCATCCTCTTGATTGCTAGAGTCGCTTCTTTGAGTTCATCTTTCACCTTTGCCAGTTCAAGATCCTTCTTGGTGATACCAACCTCCAAATGTGTGATTTTTTCTTTAAGGGAAGAATTTTCCTTGTTGGCTGCATCTAGAGCTTGAGTCTTCTTCTCCAAGTTGCTGATCAGCTTCTTACACATTTCTTCCTCATCACTAACTGCTTCATTACTGGATTCTGCTGCAATCAAGGAAATAGAGTTTAAACATGTATAATGATCAGTATTAAACTCTGAAATTTCAGTTACTGAAAGTGTTTCAGAAAGTGTTGCAGCATCCAGAGAAACTCCTTGTGATTCTGTTTCAGAGGCACTTCCAGTGAGATATCTGACAGAAAGAGCTTGTTTATAGGATTGATGTTCCTCTGTCTGTTCAGGTTGTTCTTCCTCCTCATCACTGACAGCACAAATCAAACTCATTCCTCTTCTTCTCAAGGTATTTGCACATTCATTAGCATAATGTCCAAATCCTGAACAGGCCCTGCATTTAATATGATCCAAGTTAGGTGGTTCAGAATTTGAACGAATAAATGAAGAATTTTTTAAAGTGTTTTGAGAAGGTGTTTGAGGAAATGTTCTCTGTGGAATAGATCTGTTCCAGGGCTGAGTTTGTCGATTTTGTGGAGAGCCTTCTGGAAATAACTGTCTGGGCTTGATTCCACTTCGTCTGTACGCCCTATTGAATTTCTGAATTTGAAATGCCACATTGTTGAGACATTCTTCTGCATCATCATCATATTCCAGAGCAACATCTTCCTTTTCTAATTCTGCCTGGAGTGCATTTAAGATAGCCTTTCCTTTCTCCTTTCTTTGATCTTCGAAGTTCATCTCTCTGGACTTTAGACTACCAATTAATTCGTCCAGCCGTAGAGATGATGTATCATTAGCCTCCTCAATAGCAGTAACCGTCATGCTGAACCTTTCTGGAAGAGTTCTCAATACATTATTCAACCAGTGTCTCGTTGCTCAA
>NW_012192876.1:826218-849607 GCF_000504015.1 Erythranthe guttata | reverse complement strand
ATATATATATATATATATATATAATGATATATATATATATATATATATATATATATATATATATAATTTGAGTCGATAGTTGACTAAAATTGGTCGGACGTATTTGTTCTATATAGCTTATATTGAATTATAGGTGTATTATAATACTTTTTATTGTTGCATGTTTTATTAATACAAAATATTTATTTTTGAAATGGTCCTCGCGTGAATAAAGTGGAGAAGACATTTTTGTTTCTGGTACTACAGTGAGCTGTATTGGATATAATAAATAAGACAATTCATATGAATTCGTATTATCATAATATATAACGTAATTGTTAATAGCGGTAACAAGCACCAGTGGTCTAGTGATAGAATAGTACCCTGCCATGGTACATACCCGGTTCGATTCCCCGCTTGTGCATAGGCTGTGATGATAGTTCCACTCGCACAACGGTTGGGTCCGTTGCTCAAATAGTAGTTTATCACTTTACTAAATATTATTTTTATTTTCAAATAGTAGTTTATCACTTTACTAAATATTATTTTTATTTACTCTTTCCATATACTGGCTTCAAAGTATTAAGAATATTTCTTTTTAGGGGAATATATTTTTTAAAAATAGTTAAGATTCTTGTAACAAATAAATCAGACCGAATGAGATAAAAATTAATTGATTTAATATCTTTTCATTGTAACAAAGTTGGATGGAGATTAATTTTCAGGAAAAAAAAAAAAGCTCGGCAAGAGATTGGCAGGAGATTACTAACACAGTAAAACCAATCGGATTTGATCCCAAAATGCCTCATGAAATTTGACAACAAAAACAGAACCACAAAAGAAAAGGATCATCCATTGTACAATAAGCAATCCTAATGATGCACATAATTTTGTTCCACTTCATAAATAGTGCCCAAAAGATAATAAAATGGACAATAACATTTGTCATATTGGCTATTTAGTAATTTAATATTGTAACATGAATTTAGATCTATTTTGAATGAGTGGTTTCACTTAAAAACATTAAATTTTACATATTTATTGTATTTTTATTATATAGATATATATATATATATTTTATACTATTTTTAATAGTTCGTCCAATATTTTATTTTTTACGATAGGATGCAATATGTGAAGGAAAATGATACGACCTACATTTTTGAATTGATAACGTTATTATTATATCTTATATCATAGTATATATAATTGTGTTATTTGTCTACTCTTTTGCTTTCTTCAGCATATATATAAATGTGTTATATCATAGTATATATAATAGTATATAAAATTTTATTTTAATTATTTGTTTCAACAACTTTATTATAACGTAATAAAGTTTTTTTTTTTTAAATTTAATATATTTTTTATTTCCTATTTGCTGTCGGGCGAGAAACAAATTAAGTGCGTTGCTAATAAATACTAAATAGACATAAACAAAGTAAAGAAAAGGACAATATATGTTGTAAGAATAATTTTCCTGTAATTCTAACTTGTGAATCTTATAACTTGACACACACTGTCACACGTCACTCATTTTCGATCGAATATAGAACACAATGTTTGAATGAGACAAGACTAATTCACAACACTACAATATAATAAAAAAAATAAAAAAAATAAAAAAAATAAAAAAGAAAAGAAAAAAACACTTTGGCAACGACCGTCGAAAAAATTGGGTCTACACCAAACTTCAGTAAAATATTTAAGTGGGTTTCGTTTATCGAAAATAGAAATAGAATTTATATTCACGATCTATGTTTCGGATAAAGAAATGTAATGCTGTTGATTTCTCAAAATCGACTTGTGATGAATGAAAAGTTAATGTATTTAAATGGACACTTAAATAAAATCATTTATGGGAATGAGAAGATGAAAAGTATCATCCCACATTGAAATTTTTTTTTAATGAGAACACTTTAAATAGTGCAAGGTGATTATCTAATAGAATAATTAATAAGCAAATGTGAGTTTAACTTAAAAGTCATTGCGGGCTCTGTTGTCCGAGCACACGACTCGTCGGCCGTTATTTGGTTTGGAGTCTTAGACTTCTTTCTTCAAGGAGATCCGTGTGCATCAAAACTAATTAAGATTTTTGTGGCCATGTGAAAATATGCCACATCTTTTCAACCATTTCGTTTTCCTGAAGTTATGTCTTTTGAACATAAATAGAGCCCCTTCATAATGCAACACTCACTCGAATTCACTACATTCACCAGCATATTATTCATATATTCCTTTCATGTCTAGAAAGTCCAAGGCTCTCGTATTTTTCGCCCGTACTTCGAACCTTGTTGTGCTGCAAACTCGAATACCTGCAGGTCATTGTATCTTGGGGACAGTTGGCTGGAACCGTTAGCACTAATACGGGCCAATATTGTCTTACGGAGAAAGATTCTAATTCTTGCCTCGACTTCTTTTCTTCGTACTAAAATCTGTTATAAATTTGATTTCGAAATATACATCACAAATAACAATCGTGAGACAATATTCTGTATCTTTTGAAATGGAAAACGAAAATGTTGAAGTCGTTGATGCCGCCGCTGCTGCACATGTTGCGCTTCATGTTGGCTTTTGTGCTGAAAATTCCGATGGCTCTTTTGAACAACACTTCTGCCCCTGCTCATGGAGAGAGGTTGAAAAAATTCACCGGTATCAAATTCAAAAGATGGCAAGAAAATATGACGTTCTACTTGACAACCGTGAACCTTTAAGGGTTCTTGATGCAAATTACTCCAACTGTGGCTGAAGATGACACCGACGCTCAAAGAAGGAATGCTTACGACGCTTGGTACCACAATGACTTCATTTTTTGAAACTAAATCCTCAACGGACTCGACAAAACGTTGTACAACGTCTACAACAACGTCAAGACAACAAAAGAGTTGTGGGACTCTCTCGAAAAGAAGTACAAAATGGAGGATGCCGGCTTGAATAAATTCATAGTCGGACAGTTCCTAGGGTTCAAAATGGTGGACTCCAAAACGGTTGTGGAACAAGTCATGCAACTTCAATTGATATTGCATGACATACACGCCGAAGGGATGGAATTGAGCGAATCTTTCAAAGTAGCAGCTATTATCGAGCCCGTTACCGCCTCATTGGAAAGAATTCAAGAAATACCTCAAGCACAAGCACAAGAAAATGGGGGCAGCTTGAGGACATTATCGTACGACCTCGAATTGATGAAGACAACCGCAAATCCGAAGCAAAGATGGGGAAGGTCAAAATCGAGGGAAATGCAAACTTGGCCGAATGAAGTAGCAAAAAACGAAAAGCAGCAGCACATTCAAACAAGGCAAATAAGTTTAAGGGAAGTTGCTACAACTGTGGAAAGCCAAATCACCTTGCAAGAGACTGTCGCCAACCCAAGAAAGAAAAGAAGAACCAAGCTAACATGATCGAAGACAAGAACGAGAATGACATGGATTTAAAAGTTGTCATCTTCGAAGATAACGTGGTGGACAACCCTAGAGAGTAGTGGGTGGATACCGGAGCTACTCGCCACACCTGGTCCGAGAATGTGATGTTTTCGAGCTACATACCAATCAATGCAAGGGAGCTTCACATGGGAAATTCTGCAACTTCTAATGTTGTAGGCTTGGGAAAGGTAGAGCTTATGCTTGTGGATGTGCTGCATGTCCCGGGCATTTGCAAGAACTTAGTGTTCGGCTCTTTGTTGAACAAGACCGACTTTAGGCTAGTGTTTGAGGCTGATAATTTTATTTACACTAAGAATGATGTATTCATAGGAAAATGATGAATACTAAGAGGTATAACTTTATATCTTTTAATATTACAAAATAATCAACCTTTAATTATTTGACTGTATCAACAATTTTAATTAGTAACTCTATCTCATAAAGTCTGACCTACATAATAAAAAATCTTACGTAAATATAATTTTTTTTTACTTTTAGAATTCAAGAAATATAAATATTAATTATTTCAACATTTCAGGCAAATAAATGTAATTATGTTACTTTATAAGATTTGAAAATCTTATTAATATTAGAATTCAACAATTCACTTTTAAGATATATTAAATAGTTGTCGTAATTAAGTCGTGTATATCCCGACTTGAATGATTTTTTGAATAATTATTATATTAGCATTTAAGCGAAAAGTAAATGATAGCATCCAAATTAAGATTAATTCCATTTTATTAGTAAAAATAAATAGTTAGAATTGACTCATATGTATGTAAAATTTGATTAATGGGATTTTGACTAAATCTATGAAAATGTTTTGAAATACTGTTGTAGTTATTTCATATAAATTTATATAAATAAAGTATAATATTCATAAAAATCAAACTAATATTCTTATGTGAATAAACTCAATAATATTTCGTAGTAAATTTTATGGTACTCTTCAACAATTCACTTACTCTTTGAAGCAAGCAATTCCACAAAATATTTTACTCGTTAAAGGAAAGCAAAATAATTCACTTTTCCATTTTAGAACAACCATTAGTATTTTTTGCCAATTTCGTCCCTACCTTTAACCACCTTATTACGACCATTGTTGACTCATTTCAAAGGTCCCATATCACTTGTGCATATATTGAATGTAATTATTCATTTTACTCATTGCACACACAAGAGTAAGAGACATAAAATATATTGTGTTACATCCGTCTGAACAAAAGAGAGAAGTGTAAAAAAAAGGCTTTAATCAAAAGTAAAAATTGAAGATGGAGAAAGGAGGATGCTCAAATATTGAACATAAATACACAAGAAGAGCACGCACATCTGGTAAAAACTGCACTCAATTTTTTCTGACATTTGGTTTTTAAGACCTAATCTATATTAACAATATGCATAGATTGTTTTTCTTTTTGGTCTTTTTTATCCTTATTTTTCACATCTCTCAGTTGCGGAAGTAAAAAAACATGTTTTAGTTCCCTGGATTTGATTTTTAGGTAATTGATCTTCTATTTAACGAATTTGGGGCAATTTAAGTTGACAAATATTTTTTATGCATCATGGATCTCCTTGTATTAATTGGATGAAGAGCCATATTTTTTCGTTGTCGTATATCATTCTACTCTGATTTCTTTTACGTTTGACAAGCTGATGAGTCTTAGGAAATTTTAATTTTTGTGCTAATTTAAAAAAAAACAAATTGGTCGACCATCGAAAACACGTTAATATGAACGCATTTTGTTTATGTACTAATTAGATCTCAATTTTCCTTTTTTTTTGGCCAAAAATATTTATTATTCCATTACATTGAAATGATTGGGGCTCGTTAAAACTTTGTGGGCCTACAAAAAGAAAAAGAATACTCCTACAATGTCAATTAAAAATCAGAAGAAACCCTAATTAGTCTATTACTCAAAAACCCCTAATTGAATTTCAATTTTCCTTGTTTACTCTGAATTTATTATATATATATATATATATATATATATATATATATATGTATATCCTAATCAAAAAAGTTTTCTCACTTTAATCAAATGCATCATGATTAGTTGTTTGATTAAATCGAAAAATTTCCACAATTAGGGGTTATTCTTTATTTTATCACAAAAAAAAAATGTGATTCCATATAGATCAAATCAGTGAGAGTTCTTAATGGGAACAAACCAATACTGATGAAAGGGAGAAATTTAAGTTAATATAATCCTTTTTTGTTTCTTTTTTATGCATCTCTATTTCGTTTCTATGTGTTATACCTCATATTTCATTTATCAATACGTCTCTCTCACACACACACACACACACACACACACACACACACACACACACACACACACACACACACACACACACACACTACATTCTTACATAGAGTTGAATTAAATAAAAGAAAACATGAAATTTAGGAGTTGAAAGTGTAACAAAATATATGGGTGTGAAATTAGTGCAATTAGAGTGAACTTCTCGTGTTTTTTACATAATTTCTTAGCTATTGGACAATTTTTTTTTTGTACATGATGAAGATAATAGAAGATGGTGGTTACCAACAATTAGCAAGAAAACTAGCTACTTAATTTAATGTATACGTGTTTTTTTGAACAAGTTCGAGTTTTTAGTTCGTTCCACTTATCTATTTTTGAAAAATATCAATTTTTTATGCAATTAGCATATACCCATCATAATCGCATGCTCATATATATATATATATATATATATATATATATATGTATATATATATATATATATATATATATATATATATATGCGTGCGCGAAAAGTGGGGGGAGATGTGTGTGAGTGCGTGCGTGTGTGCGCGCGTGTGTGATTTATTGAGACAAAGAGAAAGAGTGGTGGGTAGAGAGATATATATAGCTGCCTCCACCAATGCCACCAACATTCCGGTCACCGCACCGAACACTATCGGCGAACAGGTGAACCAGCAAGGCTTAAAAAGAGACGTAGATCAGTATATGCCGATAGCCAATATTACCCGCATCATGCTGCACATCCTCCCTAGCCACGCCAAAATTGCCGACGACGCCAAGGAGGCTATCCAAGAATATATACGTCTCCGAATTCATCAGCTTCGTCACCGCTGAGGCGAATGGGTGGTGCAACCGCGACTACCGGAGTACCGTCACGCCGGAGGACGTGTTGGCGGCAATGGCATCGCTAGGTTTGGACGACTATTTGGAGCCGCTCACCCTTTTCCTAAACAAGCACCGCGCCGAACAAAACTCTGAGCAAGGATCTATGAATTTTTTGCCGCAATTCGTCAGGCAAGGGGGCGACGCTGACGCCAGCATTGGTTTTATTGACACCCAACAGCCGCAACGTACTCACACGGTGCATCGATCGACCAAATATTGGTAATTTATCGCTCGATATCGTGATATAAAACGATATATACGATAGTTACAATATTTGTTTTGAGATGATTTGTGCGATTCTCATCATATTTTGGGTTGATTTTGTGCGAATGTTAGAACTTTTTTGGGATGAAATTGTGCGATTGCAGCAAATTTATAGTGGTTTTGTGCGATTTTTAGCACATTTGAGGTGGTTTATGCGTTTTTGGCACTTGTGTTAGGGTTTTGTTTTGTTTTTTTTAATCAAGGCAAAGCCAAAATAAACTGATTCAAGAAAATTCTATTATTTCTCTGAAAAGATAGAGCTATTACAAATAAGAAAATCAAGAGCTTCTTATTCATAAAGAGGCTCATTTACAAAAATAGCCCTGACAAAGAGCATAAATACCAAAAAATAAAACAGAAATAACAAAAAATAAAACATGTTACATACAAATAAAATAGGATAAGTGTACATACCTGAAATTGTTAAGAAATTTGTCGCCATGAGTGTAGAGAAAATAAATCACCACCCTCAAACTGAATAAACCAAGAAAAGTAGAAATTCATATGTGTTGGTGGAAATACATTTACGTAAGTGCACGTATCGTACAAGTAATATAGGTGACTAAAAGTTCGAGTATCGATCCCACGAGAAATATTTAACCGTCTAATCCTAAGCGATAGATTCAAGTCCACCCCATACGGTCAACTTTAAGGTTGATTAAGCTAAATTAAATTAACTTATCTAATTCAAATTAAATAGCAAGAAAAAACAAGAAACCAAATAGAAAGAAGATTTATCAAATTAAAAAGCTCTAGGATATTATATTCTCCTAATTTGTTTATTGATTCCCCAATTCCCTTAATTATGCAACTAAATAATTTGGATTACTAATCTGAGATGCTAAAATTAATCATAATCTGCTTCCGCATGTATTATGATTCTATTATTCAGGACTAAATTAATGCATTCATACGCAATTCAATCAAAAACAAAGCATTAAGAACAAATCTCAATAATGGCTACCTAAGAGGTTAACTATATTCATATGATAATGCAACAAATGCTCTTCTAGGAAAGTTCTAATTGCTAAACCGATCTTCCGATTCATGCACCAACAATAACAATAAAGCACATAAAGTGATCAAATTAATATTTGCATAAAATCAAACAATTGGGTTCACAAATCTCACATAGGGTTCGAATAAAATCCTAGAATAAAGAGTTTAGCTACTCGTAATTCTTATGATAAACAAAATAGAATTAATAAAAGAAATAAGAAAAACTATGCTTGAGTTTTTATTCTTCGCGTTTTGTGGTGTCAAAATTTTCATGGTTGGATCCCATTAAATTGTGTTTATATAGTGGTTAAGACTTGATCAAAACAAAAGAGCTTCCTTGTGCAACTAAAACTTCCAAACTGTGCAGATTTGGGGTTTCGGACGGCCATCTGACATTTCAGTCCATTGTGGGACGACCGTCTCAATTTTCGTAGTTTACTTTCCATCTTCGCATCACGGGACGACTGTCCTAGATTTTACTATAAAATTGGGACTGTCGTCCGAAGCTTTTGTCTACACTTTGGTTGGTTTGGAATCCGATTTTGACCATGTTCCAAGTTTTGGAATGTTGCGGGAACACGAATTGTAGCCTTTGAAACTAGCTTTCTAATGCAACCTGAATCAGATTATTTGGAGATCGTATGAGTGAAATATGCTCGACATGTTGGACATTGCCAAAGCTGTTGCGAGATTCCTTCTTCCAATTTGATTTTTTTTTTTTTTGCAACGTTTTCCTTTCCTTTTGACCATTTTTCCTTCACGGACACCTAATTCTTGTTTTTCACTTATAAAACACAAAAGCCATCAATTAAGGACAAATATAATTAAATCTAAACAAAAGATCCTCGTAAAGTAAATGTATTGAGTGTAAATTCTCAACACACCCCTAAACATGAACTCTTGTTTATCCTCAAGCAATATCTAGCAACTTGGAAAGCAGTGAAATCAATAAATACATCTATGTTGGGAATCAGGCACGTGCGCAGCGAAAAACAAAATTTTTTTATGAAAAACACGATTTAATTCATATAAACACATGCTCGACAAATTAAACAATTAATTACGTACCTTAACACTTCCAGCGAAAATTAAAAACAACATGCATATTAATTCGATAATTAGAAACACATAGCATGCTCGCAATGAAACGTAATATACATACAAATAATTTCACAAAAAACGATCAAGTAAAGCATACAAAATTAATTTAATGAAAAGTATATAACGTGCAATTTAATCTAATTAAATTAAACCTTATATCTAACGGATCTGAAAGATTACCTCTTGAAGCATGAGACGAACTATCAGATCGAAGCAAACTGCCATGGAAACCAATCCATGGAGTCGGGAGGAGCAACGGCGGTGCAGCGGCGATGGACGCGCTCAACGAAGGTGGCGCGTGCGATCAACGCGCGGTCTTCGGGCGGCACGTGGAGGCGCGTGCGGCGGTGCTTTGACAATGGCTTCTCGGCAATTCGACTCCTTGGTCTTCCTCCTCTCGGATTTCACCTCGTATATTGGGATCTACTAAATACGTGGCACTAGACACTCAAAAGTTAGAATACACGGAAGAAAAAAACAAAAGGAAAGAAGCTACCAAGAGCAATCGGCGTGTGAGGCCGATTCCGACGGACGACGGCGACGGCGGCAACGACGACGGTGGAGAGTGGCCGTGGACGTGAGAGAGAGCGGCTTGGGTTTGTGATTTGTGTTGTGTTTTGTGCAAGACCTATAAATCTTGTATTTATATTGTCTTGTATAAAAGCTCTAAAGGGCTTAAGTTGGACCGGGCCAACAACTTAAGTTCGTTAGTCTTTATTCGCTCGTTTTTCACAACTCAATGATCGGAAAATTATAACGATTATATTTTCGGAATCAATGAAACGTCCTCGTCAATACGAATGCCAATTCTCGATTTCCAATTTCTAAAAGTGGAAACCCTAATTCAGTGGAACTTCTAAATTTGGACACTTCCCAATTTAGAAAGTTCACAAAGATGTTCGCCTAGTTCTTTTCCCTTTCTTATTCTCATTCATAATTCCAAATTATGAATATTGGACTCAATCACATTGACTTCCAATTATGCAAAGATTAAACATTTTTATCCTTGAGCGTTTATTCAAAGAACTCGAGTGCACGAGCAGTGTGACCCTCGATGGTTCAGGTGTAAGCTAGCCATGGGTCCACAACTCTTTGTGGTTCAAACTCGTCCCTAGAGTTACGATTAGGATGAAGGTCGATTCAAACTAATCACCCAACGAATCAAGATTGGCGTCTAGCAACTACGCGTCATGATTCCCTAGATACAAATGAAGTGCCTGGAAGAACCTTTTGATATAGTTAACGTACAGTACGATCCCTTCGATTCATATGTCCCGATTGAACAAGAGGCATTGGTTCATCGAGACCTCCTTAGTAGTTCAATAACTGTGCGATCGTTCTAAGTGTTGTAATCGGTACGTGCATGACTTAGAGAATCGAATTCCCTAATCATCACTTAGTCAACTCTGGCCAGAGACTTAAAGATTACAAACTATGAGAACACACATCCAAGACTATTCTAGCGATCGAATCCCCGAGTAAAATGCACAGACCTTCCACTAGATTTCGGACTGCACGAACACTGGCCCTTGGGGCGGTCCTCGGTGGAACTCAGGGACAGGTCACGACACAGCTGGTCCTCTAGAGAAGTCACGGTGATGTCTAGGTTTTAAGGACTAATGGTGTACAACTATACCATAGAGATCTCTACTCGACTATTGAGAACCACTTAGATATTTCTAGGGTGAGGGAGTTCAGTGAACTCGTCAACTTACGAGCACCCACTTATGCATGCCGATATCACAATACCGTTTACTGATGAGACGCAGTACACATACACTAAGTTCTAGTCTCTTAATGGGAAAGGCCGATATCCTCATTGGTGGCGTAACCCTTCGACTAGGAACATGTTTAATAGTTATATTACTTAAGTAAATATCTCACGATCCGAAAAGATCAATTACAACTACTTTTACTAACTGTAATGACTATATCTATGTTTGAACAAGGGACAAAGATATAGAATGCCAACGTGTTTTATCATTAATACAAAAAATGATTATTTATTACAAGAATAAATGGAAAGACCACAGCCACAAGTTGGCTAGTTGGTCACCTACCCTAACAATCTCCCACTTGACCTGAAGCCAATTACCCATAAATTGTAATCCCATCGACTCTCGATGTTTCTCATGGACCCACCTTGGTAAAGGCTTCGTGAAGGGGTCTGCAATGTTCTCTTCCGAGGTGACTCGTTCTACTTTTACTTCACCTCTATTTATAATATCTCGGATCACATGATACTTCCTCAGAATGTGCTTGGACTTCTGATGAGATCTCGGCTCCTTAGCTTGCGCCACGGCTCCGGTGTTATCACAGTACAATGGTACTGGATCATTAGCATTAGCAATGACACCCAACTCTTGGATGAATTTCCTTATCCAAGTCCATTCTTTGGCAGCTTCGCACGCTGCAATGTATTCACCTTCAGCAGTGGAATCGGACATCGTGCTTTGCTTGGAACTCTTCCAACACACAACACCACCATTAAGCGTGAATATAAATCCGGAGTTCGACTTTGAGTCATCCACATCCGATTGAAACCTAGAGTCGGTAAAGCCCTCTAATTTTTACTCGGCACCCCCATAGACCAAAAATATATCCTTAGTCCTTCGTAATTACTTGAGGATATCTTTCACATCCTTCCAGTGAGCTGGACCGGGGTTAGACTGATATCTGCTTGTGACACTCACAACATACGCAATATCAGGTCTAGTACACAGCATGCCATACATTATGCTTCATATGGCAGAAGCATAAGGCGTCATTTTGATCTCCTCGATTTCACTAGGTGTCTGAGGACACATGGATTTGGAGAGATGAACCCCATGGGACATTGGTAAGAATCCCTTCTTGGATTCTTCCATGCTAAACCGTTTCATAACGGTGTCTATGTACAGGCTTTGTGATAAGCCAAGCATATTTCTTGCTCTATCTCTATAGATGCATATTCCTAATACGTAAGATGCTTCTCCCAAATCCTTCATTGAGAAACGTGTGGACAACCAAGCTTTTGTCTGTTGCAACATTCCTACGTCATTCCCAATGAGTAGATTGTCATCGACATAAATCACCAAAAATATCACTGCCCTCCCACTAACCTTCTTGTATACACAAGGTTCCTCCGGGTTCTTCTCAAAATCAAATTCTTTGATAGTTGAGTCGAACCTTATGTTCCAACTACGGGATGCTTGTTTCAATCCATAAATGGATCGCCGGAGTTTGCAAACCTTTTGCTCACTTCCAGAAGATATGAAGCCTTCTGGCTGCGCCATGTAAATTTCTTCCTCAATGTCTCCATTAAGGAAAGCGGTCTTCACATCCATTTGCCATATCTCGTAGTCGTACCACGCAATTATGCCAACAAAATCCTAATGGATTTTAGCATTGCAACTGGTGAAAAGGTTTCCTCATAGTCAACACCTTGCCTTTGAGTATATCCTTTAGCCACCAATCTAGCTTTATAGGTCGATACTTTTCCATCCACTCCAATTTTCTTCTTATAGATCCACTTGCAGCCTATGGGAACTATTCCCTTAAGTGGATCTACCAAGGTCCACACTTTTTTGGAGTACATGGAGTCCATTTCAGATTTCATGGAAGTTAGCCAATGTCCCATGTCCGCATCCGAAACGGCCTCATTGTATGTTGTTGGATCTTGTCCAAGTTCAACATGATCTTCATCATTTTCGAGGAGGAATAACCTATCAGGCGCGTACTGAAGGTTCAAGAGATATATTAGTGGATTTTTGTATTGGTTCAATTACTTGTTCTCATGCTTGAACTTCACTTTGCGGTTCTTGAACTACTTCGAGTTCTATCATGCTGCCTTTTCTATCTGATAGAAACTCCCTTTCTAGAAAGGTGGCATTTCTCGAAACAAATGTCTTTGCTTCCTTGACATAATAGAATTCGTATCCCATTGAGTCCTCGGGATAGCCCACAAAGTAGCATAAGTCGGATTTACTATCCAACTGATCTCCAACTAGTCGCTTTACATAAGCGGGACAATCCCATATCCTAATATGTTTTATGTTGGGCTTCCGGGAATGCCAAAGTTCGTATGGTGTGGATTAAACTGATTTGGTGTTAACTCTATTCAGCAAATACGCGGCAGTGCGAAGTGCGTGACCCCACAAGTATGCCGGTAAGGTGGTGAACCCCATCATAGATAGAACCATGTCTAACAAGGTTCTATTCCGACGTTCGGAAACTCCATTTAGTTGAGGAGTTCCAGGCGGAGTCCATTGAGATTGTATTCCATTCTCTTTTAGATAGTCAATGAACTCGATGCTCAAGTATTCTCTACCACGATCGGATCGCAGTTTCTTAATACTTCGTCCGAGTTGTTTCTCTACTTTGTGTCTAAAATCTTTGAACTTTTCAAATGTTTCAGACTTGTACTTCATCAAGTACACGTACCCATACCTAGAGTAATCGTCGGTAAAGGTAGTGACGTAGTTATAACCACCCTTCGCACTAACACTTAGTGGACCACATACGTCTGTATGGATCAAATCCAAAGACCTTCGGCCCACTCCATTTTCCCTTTGTAGTGTGACTTGGTCATTTTCCCTTTAAGTCAGGATTCACAAATTTGTAGTGATTTCACGTCGTCCAAAGTGAACAATCCTTCACTAACAAAATCGTTTATCCTTCTGAAAGAGACATGAACTAATCTAGCATGCCAAAGTTGTGCGGGGTTTTTATCTATCTCCTTACGTTTTGCTGATATAACATTAATAGGTATTTCACTTGGATTTAGTTCATATAAGTTGTCTAATAGTCGTCCCTTGCAAATAAAATTTTCATTCTTTTGAATAATCCAAATCGAATTTCCAAAAACAAAAGTAAAACCTTCAATATCCAAAACAAGAATAAAAATAAGGTTTCTAATGAGAGACGGAACAAATAAACAATCGTTCAAAACAATAAGAAAAGTAGAATCCAAAACATTTAAGTAAATAGTCTCAATAGCTTCAGCAGCAACTCTTGCTCCATTCCCCATCCTTAGGTAGGTCTCACCCGCTCTAAGCTTTCTACCTCTTGTCATTAGCTGCAAATCATTACATAGGTGTGAGCCACAACCCGTATCTAATACCCAAGAATAAGAATTGACAGACAAATATACGTCAATGAAATACGTACCGTTTTCAAAACGTTTCTGCTTTAGGTAAGCCTTGCAGTTGCGGCGCCAATGCTCGTTCTTTTCATAGTGATGGTAAGCATCATCAGCCTGCTTGCTGACTTTCGCCTTAGGGCACCCACTACCTTCATCCACTTCGAATGCTTTTTGGGAAGGGAACTCTTTCCTTTCTCTTCTTTTGGGAAGAACTCTTCTTTCTACAAGTGGCAGCAACGAGAACAAACTTCTCTTTCTTGATGGTAGACTGGAAACTGACTAACATGTTCATTGACTCATCTAAGGGAGGATCAAGTTTGTTCATGTTGAAGTTCACTATGAACGATTCATAGGAACTAGGAACGGACAACAAGATTAAATCCAACGAAAGCTCGGCAGGGAGGGTGACGTCAAGATTCACTAGCTTCTCAAGGAGAGTGATCATCTTGAGACAGTGCTCGTGGACCGAAGCCCCTTCGCGCAGTCTCGCAGTGGTCAACTCCTTGATAGCAGCGTACCTCAACGCCTTAATATTCTCACAATACATGCAATCGAAATGAGCCTTGATGTCGAAAGCATGTTTGTGAGACTCATATTTCCTCGCAAGTGTGGGCTCCATGACGGCTATCATGTAGCACCTAGCATGAGTGTCGTCTTTCTTCCATGCTTCATAAGTTTCATTTTCAGCATTGGTCGCAGTGTCGGGTATAGTGGCAGGGAGTCTCTCTTAAGGACATAGAGACGTCCCTCAACAGTGAGCACAAGTTTAAGACCACATAACCAATCTAGGTAATTAGGGCCATTGAGTTTATTGTCAAGGATTGACATTATGGGATTCTTAGACATGATTTATCTGAGAGGTTAGAGAAAAGGATTATTAAAGATTTGTATTAAATGATTTTACAATTAAATATTTGGAATTATGTTATTTAATTTTTCTCCCACTAATTTTATCGATTTCCACTTCCCTCTAGTAGACAAACGAGAAAACCCATTTTTCTTTAATGGACTTTAGGTCCAATAGACAAATATAACCCGTAGTTAATCTAACTCGATTATATTTGCCCAAAGGTAGATCACAATCTATCATATCCTTTATATGACCCTAAACTAATTGTCCTCACACTTGATAATGACCTAAGTTAATCTCGCGAATTCAAAATCTTCATGTGTCAAGTCGAACCTACCAATCAAAGATGCTCATATAACTTAATTATTCCAAACTAATGCAGACCCTAGTTGATCTAGCCGACCACGTTAATCTAGCATAGCCTTTTCTATGGCTACTTTCATCGTTATGTCAATTGAATTACATCTTACCTTACTATAGCACTCCCCGGTAACACGGCTTACTGCACTATTGCAAGGAGCTACACATAATTCAACTGTTGGCAGAAGGAAAGAAAAATTCAACATACTGGTTTTTCTTTATCGCTTGAATTAATTCTTAATTAAATTCAGATAGTTTGGATTGGTCAACATGATTCCTACATCTATGGTATCTAAAGGTATATGGAAACGCATATTGTCCTAAGAGGAACATACGACCTAACTATATAATTAATTACATTAATTAATTACATTAATTAATTATCAAAATAATTACAGGACCTGAACTAGCATACACCAATCAAATAATGTTGAGATACTAATAATTAAGTTGAATTATAATCAATATTATATGCGTGTTCTTTTAATTAAGATCAATGTAACAATTTAAATTAATTAATCATTCTAACACATATTTACTAAAATAGATGATTGTTGAATCGATTATCTAATAGGGTTTAATTGAAAATAATTTTCCAAAAATTAAAATTAATTTGTTTTAAGTTTAATTTTAGAAATCTGAAAAAAATAATTCAGTGAACCGGTTCGGCCGACCGGTCTGACCGGTTCGGACCCAAACGGTCCGATTCTGACCGGTCCACCTAACCCAAATCAGTTGGTCGAGTCAGTCAGACCGAGAACCGGTCTGACCGACCCGAATCCACGTCGATTCGGTCAGTTAGATCGAACAAAACCATCGAACCGGCCGGTTCGACCGGTTTGATCCGAACAAAATTAAAAACGACAATTTTAATTATATTTCAGATCCGATTTTCCAATTTAAAACAATTTTAAAGCTGGAAAAAATTCTAAACAATATTCCCAAAATATTTTAAACTTTTGAAAACACCGTATTAAATAATACAACAATCATAATTTTAATAAATCGAACATGCATCAAAATAAAGCACAACATATTAAAATGCAATTAATTACGCTACGAGCTCTGATACCACTGTTGGGAATCGGGCACGTGTGCGCAGCGGAAAAAAAATTATATGAAAAACACGATTTCATTCATATAAACACATGCCCGACAAATTAAGCAATTAATTACGTACCTTAACGCTTCCAGCGGTAATTAAAAACAACATGCATATTAATTCTATAATTCAAAACACATAGCATGCTCGCAACAAAACGTAATATACATACAAATAATTTCATGAAAAACAATCAAGTAAAGCATACAAAATCAATTTAATGAAAACCATATAACGTGCAATTTAATCTAATTAAATTAAACCTTATATCTAACGGATCTGGAAGATCACCTCTTGAAGCATAAGGCGAACTATCGGATCGAAGCAAACTGCCACGGAAACCAATCCGTGCAGTCGGGAGGAGCAATGGCGGTGCAGCGGCGACGGACGCGCTCAACGACGGCGGTGCGTCTGTCTTCGGTTGGCGCGTGGAGGCGCGTGCGGCGGTGCTTCGGCGATGGCTTCTCGGCAATTCGACTGCTTGGTCTTCCTCCTTTTGGATTTCACCTCGTATACTAAGATCTACTAAATGCGTGGCACTAGACACGCAAAAGTTAGAATAGACGGAAGAAAAAGACAAAAGGAAAGAACCTACCAAGAGCAATCTGCGTGTGATGCCGATTCCGACGGACGACGGCGACGGCGGCAACGACGGCGGTGGAGAGTGGTCATGGATGTGAGAGAGAGCGGCTAGGGTTTGTAATGTGTGTTGTGTTTTGTACAAGACTTATAAATCTTGTATTTATAGTGTCTTGTATAAAAGCCCTAACGGGCTTAAGTTGGACCGGGACCAACAACTTAAGTTCGTTAGTCTTTATTCACACGTTTCTTACACCTCAATGATCAGGAAACTATAACGATTATATTTTCGGAATTATTGAAACGTCCTCGTCAATAAGAATGCCAATTCTCAATTTCCAATTTCTAAAAGTGGAAACCCTAATTCAGTGGACCTTCTAAATTTGGAAACTTACCAATTTAGAAAGTTCACTAAGATGTTCACCTAGTTCTTTTCGATTTCTTATTGTCATTCATAATTACAAATTACGAATGTTGGACTCAATCACATTGACTTCCATTATGCAAAGATTACACATTTTTTATCCTTGACCGTTTATTCAAAAAACTCGAGTGCACGAGCAGTGTGACCCTCGATGGTTCAGGTGTAAGCTAGCCGTGGGTCCACAACTCTTTGTGGTTCAAACTCGTCCCTAGAGTTACGATTAAGATGAAGCTCGTTTCAACTTAATCACCCAACTAATCAAGATTGTCGTCTAGAAACTACACGTCATGATTCTCTAGATACAAATGAAGTTCCTGCTAGAACCTTTTGATATGGTTAACGTACAGTACGATCCCTTCGATTCATATGTCCAGATTGAACTAGAGGCATTGGTTCATCGAGACCTCCTTAGTAGTTCAATAACTGTGCGATCATTGTAAGTGTTGTAATCGGTACGTGCATGACTTAGAGAATCGAATTCCGTAATCATCACTTAGTCAGCTCTGGCCAGAGACTTAAAGATTACAATCTATGAGAACACACAGAACATCCAAGACTATTCTAGCGATCGAATCCCCGACTACAATGCACATACCTTCCACTAGATTTCGGACTGCACGAGCACTGGCCCTTTGGGCGGTCCTCGGTGGAACTCAGAGACAGGTCACGATACAGCTGGTCACGGTGATGTCGAGGTCTTAAGGACTAATGGTGTACAACTATACTGATAAGTGTTCGTTTTGCACGATTTTTGCTTATCAAATCTTCGAGTTTTGGTCTTCGTTCGTCCGAGTTTCGGCTTTATTTGTGTATATTATTGCGTTTCTTGTTTTATTTCCTTTTTTAGGTTTTGTTAGCTTTTGTTGCCAAGTCGAAGCCATTTGGAAGCGAAACCGATTTTTTTCAAGCCGAGAAAGTGGTCATTAAGACCCAGATCGCGATCCAGGAAAGCCGGATCGCGATCTGGGGGCAAATTCCAGTAGTGTGCAAAGTTCAGACCCAGATCGCGATCCAGGAAAGTCGGATCGCGATCTGGTGACAAATTCCAGTGGCAGACTAGATTCAGACCCAGATCGCGATCCGCACTTCCTGGATCGCGATCTGGGAGGCGGTTCGCGTTTTTTTAAAGAAGCCAGATCGCGATCTGGCTTTATTGGATCGCGATCTGGCGCGTTTTTCAAGGCTAGATATTTTAAATTGCAAAGCTTCTTGAGGAAGCTTTGCAATTTACTATAAATAGAAGCAAGCCCTCACTCTTCATTCTTCTTCGACTTTTTACGGTTTTCGACGGTTCTTCGCGGGAATCATCAACGGGGGTTCCGACTTGGGTTTTTCTTACGCAATTTCTTTACGTTTTGTTCTTCATTTCCTTTGTACATTCTTTTGATACTATGTTTGTTATGAACTAAGAACATTTTCTTCTAGGGTAATGAAGCCTTGTATATATTGATTTCGATCGTCATTTCTACTTTCTAATTGTCGTGTTTTGATTTCGTTTATGTTTTCCTGTATTAAATGCTTCTGATTGTGTTGATCAGCTCTCAGACTGATATTAAATAGGAATGAACTCGAGAGAGGATTTCTTGTTTGAAGTTAGGAAAACATAGCCCGGGGTGTGGAAACGGAGACGTGATGCACTTCGGGTAGCCCTTAAGGACTTGACCTAAATGCTCTCTTAATAGCAGGTTCTGAACGGAGACGTCGGACCTGTGGGTAGACTCTAGCTACACTGGAGACGGGGGTTAGAGTATATTAGCGTCTGGGTTAACGAATAGGAACGTGATTTTAGATGGTGGATTTGTCGATCGTTGTTGATTATACCTAGGTGGATTTGGCCCTAGAAGTCCCTTTTAAATCGAAGTCCCCCGCGTTGAGTTGTCGTTACTTTATTTTACGTACATTTTATATTTGCATGTTTACGTTCTTGCATGCTTTTAAATTAGGGTTTCTCACCAATCCACTTATTTACGATCGGCTAGATAATATAACGATAATATAATTACACTACTCAGCATTTGAATCTACAAGGTCCCTGTGGATCGATATCCGGAACCACTGTTCTGCAAAATGCGATACCGTATACTTGCGGTAATTTATACGTGAGGAAAACGCGTATCATATACCATAGAGATCTCTACTCGATTATTGAGAACCACTTAGAGATTTCTAGGCTGAGAGAGTTTAGTGAACTCGGCAACTTACGAGCACCCACTTATGCATGCCGATATCACAATACCGTTTACTGATGAGACGCTGTACACATACACTAAGTGCTAGTCTCTTAATGGGAAATGCCGATATCCCCATTGGAGGCATAACCCTTCGACTAGGAACATGTTTAACAGTTATAATACTTAAGTAAATATCTCACGATCCTAAAAGATCAATTACAAGTACTTGTAATAATTGTAAGGACTATATCTATGTTTGAATAAGGGACAAATATATAGAATCCCAACGTGTTTTATCATTAATACGAAAAAAGATTATTTATTACAAGAAGAAATGGAAAGACCACAACCACAAGTTGGCTTGTTGGACACCTACTCTAACAATCTCATCAAATAGATTAATATGGTCGATTTCACGTTTTCAGAACTTGCAATCGTTATGGCACTTCTCGAAAATTCAAATGCCTAAAATTCGAAGATACCATAATCAACTATGTAATTTTTATTATATTTCTTGTTTTTTTTCACCAGGTTTACCAAAAAATGAAATCCACTACACACTCGTCAAAATTTATCGACATTCACTATTAAAAAAAGATATAACGTAAAATCCATTGTGAAATTAATGTAATCCAATATCCAGTGCTTGAATTTGAGATCCACTACTGACCGCCTGACTATGAAATCCACTGTTCACTGAAAATTCACTATACACTGTAAGCGCTATCATCGACCCACCATTCTAACATAATGCACTATTCATTACGAATGAGAATTCGAAATCCACTATTCACTGAATTCGAAATCCACTACTCACTGTCAGCATCCTCGACCCCTACTTCTCTATTACCCGTGCCCGCATCAGGTATATTTGTCGCAACAACGGTGACACCAACTCAGATCTGGAACTATAATACTCAAACAAGGGTCTCTTTCTTAAGCTTCACAAGATCTTTTCGAACAACATATGCCCTCTTGATCTTTGCAAGCATCAATTTAATCCGGTCAAAGTCATTTAGAGCAGCCCTTGTCTTCTGAACAATCAACTGCTTGCCCCATTATAACTATTCTAATATCATCATTTTCCCCAATTTCTTTGGATTTTGCAAAATGCTGGCAATTCTCCCAGTTCCCTGAAACTCCTTATTATAACATAACTATGACCGGAAAAGAAAATGATGGATGCAATATGGGCTTTGTTTTTTTACTGTTAGCGATGAGTTAATTTTCAACGGAAAAAACACGATCCAAAAAGATATTTGACATGTAAAAAGAAAGCGAAATACAAACCCTAACCACTGTCTAAAGCAATGGCTGGACGAGGAAAGCTCATCTGCCACTTGAGATTTTTTACCACCAAGAAAATATGCTTAAACTTTTCCATTAGAAAATCTTCTAGTTGGCCTTCTTCCCCATAAATCTTGCCAAAAGGTGGGAAATTGGATTTACCTACTGTGATAATATAGTTATTCATGCCAGTGTCAACATACGAATCTCCAAAATTTTTAACTCTCGGAATCGTAGTGTTTTGGGGTATTTTTATTACAACTCTTGCAATATTATTGCAAGAGAAAAATATGTAATGGAAGAAAGATGGTAAACCAGACATGCAAATGACACGGTGCATGGTTTCATGAACAAAAACTTCATTTTCTCTATTTCATTTTCTTAATTGTATCAATGTGTCTGCGTGTGCGAGAGAGAAGGAGATGAAAGAGAAAAAAACAGGGCCCACAAATGTTTTGAGTTTAAAAGACCAAAAAACCCTTATATCAAGCATGTTCATCACACGTGCACCGAAAAATGAGAAGATTTTCCAGAATATTTCGCTTATGTGGTTATGTGCGTCAAACAAAAAGGGTTTGGGTGTGCAGTGCAACTTTTATTAGTTAATGTGGCAAGAACAAAAATGAGCAAAGTACAGGTCGCAAAATGCAATTAACTCTAATACAATTTAAATGACATTGGTACAATATTTCAAATTGGTAGTAAGGTAATGTGTATCATATTTTTAATACTATAATAATAAAGTATCATGTTATATACTATGTAGTCAATATTACGATAAGATACGATTTTTATAGAAACGATATGATACGATATCGCAATACGATACAATGGTTGCGATATTTGTTTTGGGGTGATTTGTGCGATTCTCGTTACATTTTGGGGTGATTTTGTGCAAATGTTAGCACATTTTGGGGGTGATATTGACCAATTGCAGCTTTGATTTATCGTGATTTATGCGATTTTATGCACATTTGAGGTGATTTATACGATTTTCGGTGCAATTATTTATAACACTTGTGTGTTGGTAGTGACCTATTCAAGAGCCGGAGCTTTTCTTATTGCAGAATCCCCATGGGTATTTTGATCTTTTCACGACCCATTAAGGCATAAAGGACAAAAGGGTGAAGTGTTAGGTCTAAAACATATATATCAGGGGACTCTTTGCTAATTTTGTTTTTTCATAGATTTTTTTTTTTTGGCACATAGACATTAACATAATGGATAAATGCAATTTTATTGTAGGATAAAATTTATTTTGCACGCCTGTACTATGTGAAAGGTATCATTTAGCACCCGCCCCCCATATGTATCGAAAACATCACACCCCTCTGCCGTTAGTTTTTTCCCTAATTCCGTTACTCAAACCTTTTGACCGGTCGTTGCTAAGAGTTGTTCGCCTTTTTTTTTTTACGAAAATACCCAAAAAAATCTCTATATATAGGTTGCTTAGTTTTGGCATTTTCACCAGATTTTTCGCTCTTTTCAACCCTTTTCTTTTCCACTTATTCAGTCATTTTTTTTTTTTTTACTATTTTTAGTTTTTTTCTCTTTTTTATGCTTAAAAAAATTGAAAAGTCGAATCAATAAGAATGAAGCTTTGCAGATCATGAATGCAAAACACGAAAAAAAAAAAAAAAAAAAAACCGAAAACCCCTGAAGCTAAAAGAAACCCTAAAATTGAAATAAAATCTTATGACAGAATTTCAAATTAAAACAAAAATATTTTCATATTATAATGGAACACTCCACCCCCACCCGAAAAAAAAATTAAAATTGAAAACCCCAAAAATCAACCACTAAAATTGACAAAAAACTCTAATTTAAATGAATACTAAAAATCGTCAATAATTCACAAAAACAAACTTTAAAAAAGTATGGGTTATATCATACAAAGCAGGGTAAAAGAGTCATTTCACGCTCAAATTTAACACAGTTAAAAGTTTGACTATTGACTGTCAAAAATAGGGGGTGTTTGATATTTTCTCTACTTGAGGGGGTAAGTGATACCTTTCGCATAGTACATGATTGCAAAATGAATTTTACCCTTTATTTTATCAGTAAAATAAATTTCATTAAAAGGAAAACTACCGTGAAACATATTCAATTATATAATATTTCTAGTTTTATGATGCAAGAATAAAGTCATTTTTTCTTTTAAATTTATATTTTACTGAAAATTTTCTTGTTGCATGCATATATACAATTAACAAGACACAATAAAATTAGCGTCTGCACCCCAAATTTCAACAGTAACTCTTCTTATCACGGGGCTAGGCGAGCATATATAATTGGAAAAGGAAATAAAATATATTGCAATAAAAATTTACCAACAGAGAGACAATATTACAACTGATAAATTGTACATAAAAATAAAAAAGGACAACATATATCATAAGAATGATTTGTCTACAATTCTAACTTTTGAAGCTTCGAGCTCGACTCACAATCTTCTTGCCATTTGAGTCCAAAGCTACATGTCTATAGACAACATATGTATTAGCCGATATTATTTATTAATATATATTATAGATAATATATAATATTGGATTTGTATATCTTCTAGTTCCCGTT
>NW_012192876.1:788725-824623 GCF_000504015.1 Erythranthe guttata | reverse complement strand
ATAGCTCCGGTGATTTATACCCTATTGGCTTCCCTTCTCCCAACCCGTCCGCAACTGTTTTATTGCTCACACTATACTTGTCTCTCCCACTACATGGCATCGTCGTGTCGGCCACCTTGGAAAACATGTCATGTCTCGTTATTCTTTTTATTATTTTATTTCTAGTACCAAAGACCCACGGGATTCTCTTTGTAATTCTTGTCAATTAGGCAAACATTTTCGTTTACCATTCCTTACTAGTCACTCTATTACCGTTTCACCATTTGAAATTATTCATGATGATTTATGGACTTCTCCCATTTCTAGTATTTCTGGCTTCAAATATTATCGTGTGTTCATAGATGACTTCACCCACTATACATGGACTTTCCCCATCCACTATAAATCTGACGTCTTCGCTCTATTCTAACAGTTCCACAAACTCATACAAACCCAATTTCACCACCCTATTAAAGCCTTACTGTGTGATAATGGACGTGAATTCAAGAATACCTACTTTCAAACATACTTTGCTAAACACGGTATCTTACACCATTTGTCATGTCCCCACTCTTCACCTTAAAACAGACATGCTGAACGCACAATCACTTCTCTTTCAAGTTCCCCCCCACCTATTAGGTCGAAGCCCTTCACATGGCTATACATCTCATTAACATCATCCCTACCAAATGCACACAAAATCACACCCCACATGAATCCCTTTATAAATCAAAACCGACCTACTCTCACCTTTGTGTCTTTGGTTGTCTCATCGCTCTACTCCTTGTGTCTATCTTGGTCACCCCTCGCACAATAGGCTATCGTTGCCTTGATCGGTCCACCGGTCGAATCAATATCTCCCGTCATGTGATCTTTGATGAAAGTCATTTTCCATTTGATGAATCCACAAACTCATCACACCAACTCCCCCATCTCTGATATGAACGAACCCCTGAATCCACTTCTTCTTCTCCCTGAGCCTAAACCAGCCCCACATATTGTCCCGTCCAACTGTCCCAACAGTTCGTCCGACAGTACTACAACACCGACCTCATCTCCACCCATCATCCCCAACCCGGCTGAACCCTCACACCCAGTTGAACCACAACCTCCCCCACCCAACCATCCCATGGTGACATGGAGCAAAGCCGGCATTCACAAGCCTAAAATCCCCTTCTCTCTCACAGTGTCTACCTCATCTCCAACTCCCACTACATATCGCCAAGCTCTTCTTGATCCAAAATGGCGTATGGCCATGCTTGAGGATATACTACTTTGAATAAAAATAACACATGAGATATTGTGCCCCATACCCTACTACTGATGTCATCAGTGGCAAGTGGCTGTATAAACAAAAATTGAAGGCTGATGGTTCATTGGAATGGTATAGAGCGAGATGGGTTGTTTGTGTTTTCGCATCAACGCCCTGGTAATGATTTTGATGAAATATTCAGCCCGGTGGTAAAACTAGCAACTTTTCGGACAACTCTCAGCATTGCTACCTCTCGCTTCTGGCCAGTCAATCAACTCGACGTTAAGAATGCATTCCTCCACGGAAGCCTCTATGAAACAATGTACTATGAGTAGCCACCAGGTTTTATTGACCCTACTCGTCCCACTGGGCACTACGTACGTGGTACAAGCGGTTTGCCAGCTACATCACCTCTATCGGATTTATCTGGTGCAAATCAGACACCTCCCTCTTTGTGTATTGCACTGATTCCTCAGTTTCTTATCTCCTACTGTATGTTGGTGACATTGTTCTAAAAACTTCCAGTACAGTCACTCTTCAGTCCATCATTACCAAACTCCACCAAGAATTTGCTATGAAGGACCTCAGCCCCCTACATTACTTCCTTGGTATATCTGTTACCCGCTAGTCCCAGGGGATGGTCCTTTCTCAACGTAAATATGTCGAGTAGATCCTAGAACTCCCTAAGATGACTTCATGCAACCCGTACCTCACCCCAGCGGATATCAAAACATAATTTTCTTCCAACTCTGGCCCTTCTGTCGCCGACCCTTCTCTTTACCGGAGTCTTGCCGGCGCTCTTCAATACCTCACGTTCACACGGCCAAACATCTCTTATGTCGTGCAACAAATGTGTCTTTTCATGCATGATCCCCGGGAAACTCATATGGCTGCCCTCAAAATAATTTTGCGATATCTTCGTGGCACTTTTGATTATATGCTTTATATACATATATATATATATATATATATATATATATATATATATATTACATGTGTGAAAGCCCTAACCACCCCCTGAGGTATGGTCAAATTACGAAAAAACCCCTCTTGTTTGGATAATTAAATCTACCCCCCTCAACTATGATTTTTTCTTACACCTCCACCCTTATGGTGTCAAATTCAACATAATCATCTAGATTTCGTGGAATGTGCTCTAGTTTGTACTCATTTTGTGTAAAAATACAGTTTCTGATGCACCACAATCTGATATATAAAAGCGAAAAAACACATATTATGATCATCTTGCTTCAAAATGTGGAGTTCGAATGGGATAAAAAGCGAGTACCAGAGTGATGATATTCTATACAATCTCGAAGATTCTACTAAATTTGAAACCCCAAGGGTGGACGTGTAAAAAGATTTATATATAGTTGAGGGGGTGGTTGTAATTACCCAAATAGGAGGGGGGGTTTCGTAATTTTGCTATACCTCAGGGGTGGTTGTAATTTACCCTATATATTGGAATAAACGTGAGAGACAATAAATTCTCTCTTTTTCCAAATATTCATCTTCTCACAACATGCATTCTAATAAATTCATCATATTATAGACGATCTCATCAAAACTTTCAATTCTTGAATCCAAATCTTGGTTTCCACTTTCTCTCATAATTAGAGTGTTGCAGTAAAATTTAATGTGAGTATCAAAAAATTAATAAAAGATGATCATAAAATATAGAAAAAAAAAGAAGGATCTTGTAATAGGATATATCTTATCTTTCAAAATAATCAAATTGAAATTATTTGGCTATATGGGACGCTTTTTATTAACTATCCTCTTGTATAATCTGACCTACATAATCAAAACAATTGACATAAATATGTTATATAATATTTTATTTTCTTTTAGAATTCAAGAAATACAAAAATTAATTATTTCAAAATTGCAAGTAAATAAATACAATTATGTAAAATTTATAAGAATTGAAATTCTTATTATTGTAACAATTCAATAATTCGGTTTTAATTAAATATTAAATAGCTGTCGCAATTAAGTCGTGTATATCCCGACTTAAATGATTTTTTGAAGAATAATTCATATATTAGCATTTGAGCGAAGAGTAAATGATAGCATCCGAATCGAAATTAATTCCATATTATTAGTAAAAAAAATTAATTAGAAGTGACTCATACCTATGAAATTTTTGCTTCATTGGATTTTTATTAAATTTCTGAAAACGTTTTTAAAAATTGTTGTAGTTATTTCTTATTAATTTACATTAATGAAGTTCAATATTCATTAAACTCAAATTCATCTTCTTATGTAAATAAACACAATCGTATTCACTTGCAAATTTTATGGTACTTTTCAACAATTCACTTACTCTTTGAAGCAAGCAATTCTAGAATTTTCTACTCACGAAAGGAAAGGAAAATTGGTCACTTTCCATTGTAGAACAACAATTAATATTTTTCGCCCACTTTGTCCCTGCCTTTCCGCACCCTATTACTACCTTTATGGACTCATTTCAAAGGTCCCATCTCACTTGTCTATATATTAAATGCAATTGTTCCTTGACAATTCACAACTCATCACGCTCACAAGAGTAAGAGGCATAAGAGATATTGTGTTACAATTGTGTGAACAAAGAGAGAAGGTGAAAAAAATACAGAGTTTGAATCAAAAGTAAAACTTGAAGATGGAGAAAGGAGGAAGCTCAAATATAGGACATAAATACACAAGAAGAGCACACACGTCTGGTAAAAACTGCACTCAGTTTTTTCTAACATTTGTTTTTTAACACTAAATCTATATAAAAAATGTGCATAGATTTGTTTTATCTTTTGTTAATTTAATCTTCACATCTCTCAGTTAGAACAGTAAAAATATATGTGTTAATTCCCTGAATTTGGTTTTTGGATAATCGATCTTCTATTAACGAATTTGATCTGATTTCAGTTGCCAAATCTTTTTTATGCTTCATGGATCTCCTTATGTTATTGGATAAAGAGAGATCTTTTTTCTCTTTTGTATATCATTTTGTTTTGATTTATTTTACATTTGAAAAGAGAAGTCTTAATGAATTTTAATTTATATGGTAATTTAAAAAAAAATTGTCAAGCATGGGAAATGTCTTAATATTAATGGATTTGTTCATGCTAATTTTATTCCAATTTTCATTTTCCCTCTTAATTTATTTTTTCGATATATTTATATATATCCCCTTCACAAAAATTTCTCACTTTAGTTAAATGCACGTAATTAGTTCTAAAATTCAATCAACTAATTTTGACGATTTATCTCCCAAAAAAATGTTATTTTATATGGATCAAATCAAAAATGGGTTGTTAATGGGGACGAATTGGTTCCGGTGAAACAGGGAAATTTAAGTCAATATAATCTTAATTGTTTTTGGGATGAATCTCTATTTCATTTCTAGTATTGTACCTCATATTTCGTTTTTTGGTAGGCGTCATATTTGTGTGTATATTAATGACATCATTAATATTTTCTTATATAGAGTTTTATTAAATAAAATAAAACATTAAATGTAGGAGTATTAAAACTTAGAATATAGGAGTTTTTAGTTTTTTCAACTTATATATTTTTGAAAAATAGTGTTTTTTTCTTTATTGAATTACAGTTTGCACATATCAATCATATATCGCGTGCATGTTATATTTGATTTTAAAAACATTATATATGAAATGTGTATCTGCATTCGAACTATATATAAAGTTTAGGAAAATACATATAAGTGAGTATTGAGATTCCTATCATTTTGTAAATGAGAAAAAGAGATAATTAAGATGCCGATTAAAATTTGTTAACTAATTAATATTCCCTTAATATATATCCTTCAGGCATAGTCATTCGGGAAAGGGGAACTGCCCCTGCTATTGCTGGCCCAAATGCCGCCAACATTGTAGCTGCCCCACCAAATGCTGTTGTTGGAGAGGTGAACTTGGAGCACCAACAAGGCTTCAAAAGAGACGCAGACCAGTACATGCCGATAGCCAATATCACCCGCACCATGCGGCGCGTCCTCCCCACTCATGCAAGAATCGCCGATGACGCCAAGGAAGCTATACAAGAATGCATCTCCGAGTTCATCAGCTTCATCACCGCCGAGGCGAATCGGCGGTGCCACAACGACTATCGGAGAACCGTCACGCCGGAGGATGTGCTGGCTGCAATGGCCTCGCTAGGTTTCAACAACTATTTGGAACCGCTCACAGTTTTCCTCACCAATCACCGCGCCCATAACCTCTGATTGTAGCATGAACAATGTCTTGTATGGATGTGTTATCAAATGTTTCAAAACAATACATGTGTATCATGGGGTTCTCGTTCCATATAATAAGATTCATTTTAGTCGAAGCAACTCTGCTTGGGTACTTTGTTGGTTAATCTTGCATGTGGAGTTCTTATGAGAATTAATTGCAGTTCAAATCTTGAATGAGAAGTTCTGCCATCAGGAAGTAGCAAAGATGCAATTCCACTGCATGCAACTTTGATAACAATTTGTTCTTTGGAGCGAGCAACAGTTGGAAAAATTTCTTCAAATGTATGTATTTCCTATTCCTCATGACCATAATGAAATAACAATCGACCAATTTTATTTGTACAACATTCATCATTGCATTAAAAAAACCAGCTCCGGTTATAGAACAAAGATAGTTTTGAACTTTTTCACGCATTGCAACAACTTTCATAGTTTGGTTGTAATTAATGTTTTCTGTTAATTCATAATTACATATACTTTGTCTGATTATAAAATATTTCATTGGATTTTGGTATGCCAAACAAAATTACATAAATAATACCCTTTTAAACGACATGGATGCAATATCGTAAATAGTCGTATGATAATGGTATCACATTCTCAATACCATAATAATAAAGTATTGTACTATATAATGTAGTCAATATCATAATATGATATAATTTCTATACGAGCGACCAGAACTAGTCGTGGGTAACGGTATCACATTATCAATACTACAATAATAAAGTATTGTATTTTATAATGTAGTCAATATCGTAACACAATACAATCTCTATAGAAGTTAGTACTGCATATGCATCTATCGCAATACGATCGATATTTATGATATTTCTATTGGGGATGATTTGCGCGATTTGCAGCACATTTTTGGTGAATTTGTACACTATTCAATATAGTTATTATGATTTGTACGATTTTTAGCACATTTGGGGTGATTTATGCGATTTTTATCACAATATTTTCATAACACATGTATTTGGGTTTTTTATTGTTAATTCTTATTAAGGAAAAGAGAAAATAAATTGCTTCAGATAAATTCTATTGTTGTCCCAATGAAAACCAACAAATTTGTTACATCACATAAATCAAAAACAATTTATATGAGAAAAAGTAATGAAAACTGACACTGGCATTTCAAAACTGGACTTTTGTCCTATGGTTATATAATAATTTAATGTTGAAACATGAATCTAGATCTATTTAGAAAGAGTTATTTTAATTTAAAACAACAAATTTTAAATGTTTATTTTACTTTTATTATATATATATATTGATATGTATTTGTACTATTTTTAATAGTTAGTCAAATATCTTACGATACATTACGAAATGTGGAGGAAAACCATACAAGATATATTTCTTATTTGATAACATTAGTACGATATCTTATACCTTATAATAAGTGTGTTATTCGTTTATTCATTTTAATTATTGTTTTACAACACTCTATTTCATCATATGTGAAATTTGTTTTATTTTTGTTAAATGATATATATCTATATATTTTTAATTTTCTTTGTTTATATATTATATATATGTTGATTTTAATTACAAATAAAAAATTAATATTTTTTCCTAGGCGTCATTTTAAAATTAAGTTATAATATTTAAGAATTCGTTGGTGGGAAAAATAATAAGAAACAAATGACAAATATAATATAAAAGAATGGTAGAGTACCGTGTACCAACCAAACTATATCCAAAAGAATGAGAAATCGAATTTATTAATGCATTAATGCACGGTTGGTAAATTAAAGTTGTCCTAAACATTGATATGTTTACTATACTAGCAAGCGGGTTCCTTCGATCCTACACCGGGTGATAAACACTGGGTGGGTCTTCTGCTGCCACGTGTTCTTTTTTTTATTTTTCTAAAAACCCTAAAGGTAAACCCTAGCGGAGAATCTGTTATAAAATACAAAAAATAGGTGGCAGCAGAAGACCCACCCGGTGTTTATCACCGGGTGTAGGGTCGAACAAATCCACCACATTGCACGTGTTAATGTATGATCTTACTTATTATATAAAATTATAATTAAAAAAATTAAAGTTAGAAATTATATTTTAAAATAAAAACAAAATTAAGTAAAATCAAGTAAGTACAAAAAATAATGTTCTCATTATGTATCTATGAATGAGGAAATACAATTATTTTAAAATTTTAAATTAATAAAAATATAAAAAGGAGAAAAAAATAACTAAAATACTTTTTTATATATTAGTTCATTTATGATCAAATTACTTTTTCTCTGATTTTATTGTGATAGTTGAAACAATTTCATTTTAATGAGATTTTTTACATAAATATTTTTTGTTACTTATGTTGTGGTGTCCTTGGTCAAAATATGGGCACTTTAAATTTGAGTGTTAATTAATCTTACCTATTTATCTTATTATTTAATTTTCTTTAGCAATTCATCAAAATCAAAGAATAATAAAATGAGCTGAGCTCGAGCTCGACAAGCTCGAATCGACTTGAGGTCGAGCTCGAGTTCGAGCTCATAAAATGAAAATTAGATGTGCTCGAGCCGAGCTCGCCGAATTTGACTGGAGCTCGAGCTCGAAAAATGTAGCGAACTTGGCTTGTGCTTGGTTCGTTTACAGCCCAATGTTATACTATCCAATGTAACTATTTATAGGTAATAATTAGTGCATAATTTATAATCTTATTATTATCTTGGTGTTGTAATATCGTCATCGTATTATTTTTTGTTATTCTTGAAAATTTAAGTGAGATATGTTTTGTGAGTGGAGTCATAATAGTTATCTATCTTCAATTGCACCAATAATTTTCTTACAAAGGAAAGGTAAATGAGTAATTATAGTGACCATTAATATTTTTGAAATTATATTTTCACCCTTGACCACATATTGAGTAATTAGAGTGACCTCCCGTGAGATAAATTCAGTCTAATTACATATATATACACCGTATCTCTCACAATTAAAAAAATATATATTAAAGATACACTTCTTAAAATATAATTTTAGTTAAAATTTGAATTAATTAACTACGAATGATCAAATAATATTTTTGTAATATATTTTTAATAGATAAATTATATTATAAAATTAACTTTATTTACAAATATATACCATAAATTGCATTTAATATTTGGTTTATTTCCATTTTGCAGTATGTAGCATTTCCGCCGTTGGCCCACCCGAGAAATATTTAGAGAACTATGTTTCCTCGAAAGGGATTAAATCATTCACATTGCATTTATATTGAAATTTGAAGGTTAATGAGGATCATTTCATCTCTTAGTAGGATTTTCAAATGAAAATTTTCTCAGGTGTGATCAGATATAATTTTTAAGAAAATAATTCTGCTAATAAAAGTTTGAAATTATTGGATAGCTATGCCTTTAATTTTGTTGAAATTGTTTTTTTTTTTTTTTTTTTTATTTTATTTTTTTTTTTTATATGAAAATACATGTTTAGTTTATTTTGTAAAAATAGTTGAAGGGTGAAAAAATTCAAATTATAATACTCCGTACAAAGATGAGAAATACTTTTGTATAGGTTTATTTATTAAATGTATTTTTATCTCTCTAGTGGTATTTTTGTGCTAGAAAGTGTAACGTTAAATTTTTTATTTTTCATCCACCATTAAATTAGTTCTCAATAAATTACTTGAAAAATAAATTTTGTTATACAAAAATAAAATCCACATTTTTTTTATCAAAGACCTGTTAAGAAAAGTTATTGAGTTTTTTTATTAAAATATAAATTGGGGTGCAATGTGAATGATTTATTACCTTTTAAGACTACAAGGTGCAACAATTTGGAGCGTCTTTTAGGGGAAATTCTTTCTCTATGAGATGCGTATCTTTCTCTCTTGGTGAGAGGCAGTGACGACGGTAACCTAGCTTCGGATCGAAACGGGAGGGTGCGACATCATTGGTAGTTTATGTTCGTAAGAACTCCAGGACGTTCAATCACACGATTTACTTCGTTAATTTATTGCTATAATATTTGATCTATTTTTCTAGGGTTGCGCATTTATTATTTGTTGGCGGCACGTTCCCCTTCATCTCCTTTATTTCTAACCTAGATTTCCCGCTCTCATCACTTCACAACTTACTGCAACCTCGCAAGATCACTCGCTCGAGATACTCTCTCTCTCTCTCTCTCTCTCTCTCTCTCTCTCTCTCTCTCTCTCTCTCTCTCTCTCTCTCTCTCTCTCTCTCTCTCTCTCTCTCTCTCTCTCTCTCTCTCTCTCTCTCTCTCTCTCTCTCTCTCTGATGGAAAACCTTATAGTCTCCATGGTAAAACAAATCTGAATCGTGGAAGAAGAAGAGGAAGGTGTTACGATGGTCAATACGAATGGAAATGCTAGGCTTTCTGAAACAAGCCGTGCAGATTAGTCGCGGACAAAGAGATCTCCTTCCATACTCTTAAATCCAATGCCCTCTGGTTGTTTGCGCCACTGAAAGGATGTGATATCGCCATTGTAGAGCCAAACAAGATATTGTTGAACTTTAATCACCCTCTGGAAGATGTCTCACGAATGCACTTTAGGGCTGTCCATAGCTTCTCCAAGGCTATGCCCTAATTTTTCATGACCTTGCTAACGGAGAGAGTGCTCAGGATGTTGATTTTCGAGAGATGGATATCGTGGTGCGTCTTTTCCACATTCCGATCTCCCACAAAACCCTAGCGGTGGCTCAACAAGTTTTAGGAAAAATGGGAGAGTTTCGACAACTTTTAAACGAGAAAAACTTAGTGGGCTCAGATTTAATGCGAATTCGGGTCATGTTAGATGTGATGCAGCGACTGAAATGAGGAATTTATCTCCATACATGTGATAGATGCAAGGTGTGGGTGGAGTTTAAATACGAACGCCTTGCCTCATTTGTTTTCTTGTGTGGAGTCCTTGGCCATAGTGAGCACAAATGTCCTATTCGCTACAATGAAGAATTTAAAGACCCAAATGACGATATACCTTACGGAACCTGGATGCGAGTTCTGATGGAGAAGGGTTCTACTCGACTCCCACTACAACCTATGTCGGTCAACGCACTCAGCAGACAAGTAACCAAAAGTACGCCAACAATGGGTCCAGATATCTATGAGTTTGCGGCCAAAACTAATAGTACGAGGTTCAAATCGGAGATGGGAGTTCTCAAGAGAACACTGGGTTGCTGTGGAATAATGAGATTGATCTAGTGAATACTCCAGTACAAATATTCTCTGAACCAGATATCGACAATATCGTGGGAACGAAGATTATTTCGGTCTCTAAAAAGACCACGAGCAAGCCATCGACTGGGACAATAGACGAGGGGCATGAGTGATTGGGCAAGAGACAACAACTTTCTCTTCGTGATGAAGAATCCAATTCAACGACGAGGTCTGCAGAGCAGACTCCCTGAGCACAATGAATTGCATCTTCAGGAATTGTAAAAGACTCGAGGTGCCATTGACAATTCACTCGATTGGGGACATATAACCCCAGGTTGATGTTCTTTTCGGAAACGAAATCAACCTAAATTCTAGTACATAAATTGATGAGGAAATGGAACTTGTTTGGCTTGGCAGTAGATAAAATTGGTCAGTCTGGAGGCCTAGTGTTGCTTTGGCAGAAGGACTTGTTGGTGGATCTGATAAGCTTCTCTCGGAACCACATCGATGTTGAGATTTGTGAAGCACAAGGGGGACCAAAATGGCGATGTACAAGCATTATGGATTTCCCGAACATAACTTACGAGTTAACACATGGGCATCAATTCGCAGCCTCCACTCTCAATGCACCATGCCATGGATTGTTGGTGGGGATTCCAACGAGATCTTGCACAATTATGAGAATAAGGGGGACCAGTGCGACAACCGGCAAAAATTGTAGGCTTCCGGACAATAATGACCGAGTGTGATATCACGGATTTTGGTTCAAGGGACCAATCTTTACATGGTCAAATCAACGGGAAGCACAAGATACAGTATGGTGCAGACTGGACCGAATATCTGGCAATAGAGAGTGGTTTACACTCTTCCCCAATGCATCAGTTCTCCACATGGAGTTACCAGGGTCCGACCATCTACCGTTACTTCTTACCCTAGCGGAGGGACCCGATGATACTCGAAATTTTGGCCGGAGAACATTTCGTTTTGAGTTGATGTGGGCATGTAGAGATGAGTACTGTGAAGAGATTGTGAAGAATCAGTGGGAGGAGTCCACAGGATCCGACCCTTTTGAGGTCATTATGAAGAATACCACGGGTTGTCGTATTGCACTTCAATAGTGGAGCCGAGCAACGTTTAGTCATCCGAAGAAGCGCATAGATATCCTTCACAAAACAATTCACAGGGTTGTCAATGGGTCCTCAAACAAACTGAATGGATTACATGCCAAAAGGAGATTAGAGCTGATCTTGAGAAGGCGTATGGGGATCTCGACATATATTGGCGTCAAAGGAGTCGAGTGCAATGGGTGAATGAAGGGGACCAAAACACAACCTTCTTTTATGCCAAAGCTACAACGAGGAAGCAACGAAATTCGTTCCACAAGATCAAAGACTCTGAGGGACATTGGAAAGAAGGCAAGAAGGATCTTCAAAGGGTGATCACTGGATACTTTGAGGAACTTATTCGGTCATCTAACCCAGAAGAGAGAGAGAGGTGGATGAAGTGCTTGAACACCTTGATGCGAGGATCTCCGGGGAGGATGCTCGTCTTCTTGCTGTTCTTTTATATGCAGATGAGGTAACTCGAGCTATCACCCATATGTCCCCCACTAAATCCCCCGGCCCTGATGGCCTCCATGTTTTGTTCTTTACGAAGTATTGGCATATTTTAGGATCTAGTGTTATAAATTGCGTCCTCAAATTTTTGAATAAAATGATTCTCCCTCCCTCTATGAACTTTACCTTTATCATTCTTATTCCTAAAGTTTCTAGCCGTGAGAGAATGACAGAATATCGCCCCATTAGTCTTTGTAACGTTATATACAAAATCGGGTCTAAAGCTATCGCTAATTGTATAAAAGTGGTTTTGAGCAACATTATATCTCCTAAAGAAGTCAAAGGCTTGGCATACTTTTATTTGTAAACTCAATGTGTAATTTACATTAGTTATTACACTAGTCTGTACAGACTATATACATGTACGGGAAAGCTTATATTTCGTAATTACAATAATCATGCTATATGATATCTCTATCAACCAAAATCATGCTAAGCTATAAATCTGGTGTAAATTAATTCCAGAAAATCAGCAACAACTTATTTTATGGGATTGACAGCTTGAATGGAGTTTATTCTAATAGGCCCCCGCAAGATGGACGTAGCATCACTAAGGCCAATCTTGTTCCGTAGAAGAGTAGTACGGTGGCGATAGAGTGGTTTTGTGAGCAGGTCGGCTAATTGGTCTTTTGTATTAACATGACGAACTGTAATGCTTCCTTTTTGAACCAAGTCACGCACAAAATATAGATCGATCTGAATACGTTTCATGCATGAATGGTTTATATGATTGAAGCTGAGCTGAGTAGCTCCCAAGTTGTCATAAAGAAGAGCAGGTGGACGAGAAAATGGAAAATCAAGTTCTCGTAAGAGAGAAGTGAGCCACATAGTTTCAGACGTTGTGGTTGCTAGTGATCGATATTCGGCCTCTGTAGAAGATCTCGCAATAGCTCCTTGTTTTTTTCAGCTCCAAGAAACAGGGTTGGACCCGAGAAAAATCACATATCCAGAGGTTTAGCTTCGATCGTCAAGATTACCTGCCCAATCAACATCCGTAAAAATGGAAATAGTTGAAGAAGATGATCTGTGCAACAGTTAATCCATGAAAAATAATGTTTTTTAGATAGCGCAAAAGGCGTTTCGTGGAAGCCCTATGAGTAGTAGATGGTTTGTGCATAAACTGTGAAAGTTTGTTAACAACAAAACTTATGTCCGGCCTTGTCAACGACAAATACTGTAGGTTGCCAATAATTCCTATATTGGGTGCTATCAATAGGAGGAGTACCGTCTGACAGGTGTAACGAGACACTTGTTGATAAATGAGTTGAGACATATCGAGCTCCGTCCATATGTGTACGAGCTAATAAATCTCCAATGTATTTGTGTTGAGGGAGCAACATACCATTAGGTGTAGAACTGACTTCAACACCCAAGAAAAAATGCAACGGTCCAAGATCCTTCAGAGAAAAACATGCACCTAACCTCGACATAATCATAGAGACAAAAGCATTATCACTTCCTGTCAAAATCAAATCATCAACATAAACCAAGAGATATGCTATGATTGAATCTTTTTTTTACATAAATAGTGAAGTGTCAGAGATAGAATATTTGAAGCCAAGGTCAAGAAGTGCTTGCTTAAGTGAAGAATACCATGCTCGTGGTTCTTGCATCAGACCGTAGATTGATTTTTTCAGTTTGTAGACAACCCCTTGTTTAGTCGGATCAATAAAACCGGGTGGCTGACTCATGAAGACATCTTCATCCAAATGTCCATGAAAAAATGCATTGTTCACATCCATTTGTCGAAGTGACCGACCGTGCATTATAGTAATCGATAAGACAGTGCAAACAGTAACATGCTTAACCACATGACTAAAAGTCTCAAAGAAATATAAACCTGAACGTTGATTAAATCCCTTGGCTACCAGTCGTGCTTTAAATCGATCCACGGAACCATCCGAGTTCCGCTTAATTCGGAAAACCCATCGACAACCAACCAAGTTAACACCTTTGGGAGCAGGTACTAATTCCAAGGTATTATGTCGCATAAGAGTAGTAAGCTCATTTAGCATCATGCCAAATTGGATCGTTCAGAGCCTAACTCACAGATTAGGGTTCTATGCCTGGTGGTATCCGGTGTTTGGTTACCATAGAAATTTGCTTAGGTTTGTGGATGCCACACATAGCTCTACTAGTCATGGCGTGTGTTCGAACAGGTTGTGTTTCCGGCATATGTTCTGGGTTAATAGGCTCAGAAGTAGAATTGGGATTTGGGAATGAAGAATTTCTTGGAGATTGTAAGGGTATGGATTCGTGATTAACAATTTCATTATCTGATGAAGGTTGAGGAGAGGGTGATATACCTGAAGGAGCATAAGAGACAGTGTGATCCCCATTTACTATATCAAGCTTCGGTGATGGTAGCAATGAATGTGGTGAACTAGACTTGTAGTGTTGAAAACCTGAACCATCGGTACTATTATATTCGGAATGAATGGATAAATTAAACAGATCTACAGTAATATTATCTGACACCGCCGAGTCTACCAACCACTTCTTGTCTTTGGTGGAGTAGTTTTTTGTGGCATGTATGGTCTGCAATTTTGTACAAGATTTGGCTGTGTGTCCCATTGTATCACAGAACTGACGCTTAGGGTTTTACCGAGCTTCTGCGATAATTAACCCAGGGCTTGCCATGGTCATAAGACCCACGCGATGCTGGGAAGAAGAAGCTTGTCTTGACAAACACAATGGTTTGCGGCGACCCAATCTGCATCAAAAGAAGAAGATCTGATTGCTGGCATGTGAGCGTACCATCAATGTAACCCATGGGATCATAACCGATGAGTAAAGCCTATATTTCCATTGAGAAAAGGTAGAATTTATGACAGCTTGAAAGGATTTTTCTCTTATATTTCCTATCTAGTCTGCTTTCGTGCCGCAATACTTAATAACCGACAATGTTTTGGTTGCTTATGAAATTAACCATTATATTGAAACTAATTCTAGAAAAAGATCAAAGTTATTGGGCATGAAACTAGACGTTAGTAAGGCTTATAATCAAATCAAATGGTTTTTCTTGCAAAGACTTTGAGTAGACTTTGTTTCCCTTGGCCTTTATAGACTTGACTATGCCTTGTGTGACATCGGTATCTTACTCTTTCTTATTTAATGGCTCGCAGTGTGGTTTCATCACGCCTACCCGAGGGCTTCTCCAAGGGGCCCTTATCCCCATACTTGTTCATATTGTGCACGGAAGCACTTATCTCCATGATAAACTAAGCAACGTGGAGCGGACAGCTTCAGGGCATTCAGATTGCCCTAACAGTGCCTTTGGTCTCAACGCTATGCTTTGCGGACGACACTCTCATCTTTTGCCAAGCGCGGGAAGGAAATGCTCTTTTACTCAAGGATATACTCAGCAAATACACTAGGACATCGGGACAAATGATAAATCTAGACAAGTCAACAATGACCTTTTGTCCTTCCACATCGGCCGAAGATAAAGACCTAATTCATTCTATATTGGGTTTCCAAGTGGTGGAGAGCTGTGATTGGTACTTAGGATTACCAGTGACAATGGGAAGGACTCGTCAGGCCATCTTCAGTTATCTCCGGAATCGGGTATGGGAAATAATCGAGGGATGGGACGTCCGACAATTGTCAAAGGCGGGGGAAGAGGTGCTCATAAAATCGGTGCTTCAAGCAATTCCATCGTACGACATGTCTTGTTTTTTCTTACCATCGAGATTGATTAATGAAATAGAAACATCCATTCGCCGTGAGCGGGGGCTGGCAAACAAATGAATTGGGTGGCCTGGAAGAAACTCTATAGGCCAAAAGAGATGGGCGACATGGGATTTAGGGACCTCCGTTGCTTCAATCGAGCCTTGCTAGCGAAGCAAGCATGGCGTATCTTAACAAATCCGGAACTCCTCCTCTCGAGATTTTTCCGGGCCCGATACAACAATCAAAGCGATTTAATTTCGGTTACACTCGGAACTCGGCCGTCATCCACGTGGTGAGCGATTATTACGGCCCGACAGTATATTAAGGACGGGGTTCGAGTCCGAATTGGCCTAAAGAGTTTACTCCGCGCCCAACGTTTACGGCTTTCCCGAACACCGTCAGGGACATGATCAACCCGACGATCGGCTCTTGGAATGCTGAGCTAATCGATAATCTCTTCTAACCAGTCGACAAAGATCGGATCCGATCAATTCTGATTGGAGGTCCGTCCACTCGAGACCGCATGACTTGGCCAATGTCTAGTACTGGAAGCTTCCATTGCCCCAAAAGTCTGAGTGTTTCTTTGGACTTCCATTGGCCATCGATTGTAGTTGAAGGGGATTGCGCGCATGTGATGGAAGCTCTTTGCCGAAAAGACCACACTCTTACATCCTTTGGAGCTATTGTCAAAGATTGTTTATTTCTTGATCGTTCGTTTTCGTTTTGTTCTTTCTCTTTTATCAAGAGGCATGCCAATAGCCTTGCTCATAATTTGGCTTCTAATTCGGTTTCACATGTTTTAGAAGGAGTTTCCCTTACCACACACTTGACCATAGGTGCCTAATGATATTGTTGTTTTCTTAAAAAAAAAAAAAAAAAAAAAAAGACTAAAAGGTGCTACTTATTTTATTTGGGGATGTAAAGGTTCAAAATGGTACATTTCGAGGGTGCAAAGTTAGTCTTTATTTTAATTTTCATTTTAACATTTATTTTATAATCAATACCTTTAAATTTATGATTATGCTATGCTCATTTCAATTTCAAGTATATTTTTACAATAGCAGTCATGTTGGTATATGTTTCAATACCATTCTATTTTACATAAAATAAAATTGATTATATCAATATAATATATGAAAAAGTAAGACACATAAAACAATATCATAGTATCATATTTGTGGAATATACCTAATAATATAATAATTAGTTAGAAAGTTGAAACTACTTCACCATAAAACGAAATAATATTTTCTAGATATATGCTTATAATACGTCATTGGAAAGCTCTTTAAGTTCTAAAAAAGAAAAAAAAAAGCTCTTCAAATCTAGTATAAGAGGAAATGAATTTTATCTAAAAAATTATTATGTAGAAAGAATTACAATAAATCAACAATCACCTTGTATAAATATTTGAGCATATGAAAAGACACTTGATATTTAAACAATATTATTTAACTATATTAATTTGTTATTTCGTTATTGTTATTATATAAGTGACCATAACTAATTAGTGGCGTAACTTAGTTATAAGGGGCATAATAGAAAGGACAAAAATGTTAAGAAACAAAAAGCATTCAAGCTTTTATAGTTGGTAGAGATAGAGATTAATGCACCCATAAATTTTAGATATGATTTTTATCTAAACAATTTTGATATATAGAAAATAAACGAGTTATCCAATTATGATATAAACAATATAAATAATTTCTCATATATACAAACTCATCCATAAGATTTGGAGGCTAAATTTGGGCGGAGCGCGGCAATGAACAAAGACCAATGAAGAAGATGGTGGGGCCGGTGGTTTTGAACAAAGACCAATGAAGAAGATGGTGGGGGCGGTGGTTTCAAATGTTCCGGGCAGTGCTACCAAATTTTGTTTTCTCATTTTTCATATAAAATTGTCTAAATAAATAAATTTTATAAATTTTAATTTGTTAGTATATATTGTAACATAAATAGAAAACAATTATGCAAATGTATCAGAATATGGAGAAGAAATAAATTATTTCGGGGATTTTTGTTAAATAATAAAATCTTATTGGAACTCGCCAAAACTAACATTGACATAAAATTCTTGAAATACGAATAAGAATAGAATAAAATAAAATAAAGGGCAAAGTTCACTTTGGACCCGTAATTATGGGATTTGTCACACACACGCTCTTCAATTACTTAATTAAACAAAGTATCTCAAAATAGAAGATTTAAATCAGAGTAAACATCTCACTCAATGTAAGTCAAAGCTTCAATATATCCAAACTTAGGTTTCCATAATGGATTTTAATTCCAAAAAAAAATGATCTGACATTATAACCTACAAAACAATATGCTCAACTTAATAAAATATTAAAATAATCTAAATAATATCTTGAATAGTCATCCAAGTATTGTTTGCAAGATGAATTTACGGTGGTCCTGTTGTCTGCCCCTGCGGTAGTACTCAGATTACGGTGGTGGAAACTTTTTTCATATCGGCCAAAAATTAAATAAAAACGGTGGGGGTATAATTTGGTCTCTTAACTTTGAAAATTACCTATTCACGGGGTGAGGCTTTTCTTATTACAAAAATTCCACGGGTATTTTTGTTTTTTCACAACACATCAAGGCATAAAGGCCAAAACGGTTGAGTGTGTCGTCTAGAACATGGGTAAATGGCAAATAGACCCATGACATGAGCACTTAATTAAAAGATGGCCACATCCAACTTTTTTGTCTTGCAAATAAATCTACATCATTCAAACTTATTTGCAAATAAGAAAAAATCTTTTATATATACCAAAATTACCACTAACTCCTTGAAACCCTAATTCAACTCTAATTTCATGATTTACGCCCCAATTTAACCAAATTTCACCAATTAACCAATTTTAACCCTTATTCCAATTTTGACCGCCACCGTCGGTCAAGCGCCATTGACCGCCAATTTCCAGCGCTGACTTTTTCTTTTCTTTTTTTCTTGAAAACTATTTATTTTCCCGGCAGGTCATCCGTCATTGACCGCCAGTCTATGGCGTTGACTTTTTTTTCTGAATTTTGTTTTAAGTAGGTCAACGGAGGTCAACAGCCGTTGACTGCAAGTCTTCGGCGTTAACTTTTTTTTTTTTTTTAATAAAAAAACTTTTCTTTTTTCTAAAAAACAACTATTTTCATTTATATTACTGTCTTGGCCTGCAATATTACTGTCTTGGAGACAGTAATATTACTGTAGGTGACTGTAATTTAACTGTCTGAGACAATAATATTACTGTCTGAGATAGTAATTTTACTGTATTAATTAACTTTATCGTCTTTGCTTGAAATTTTGATGTCTTCCACCATAGTATTACTGTCTCCAACCGTAATATTATTGTCTTCGGCCGTAATATTACCATCTCCGACCGTAATATTACTGTCTCGTGCCGTAATATTATTGTTCGGGACAGTAATATTAGTAATATTACTATTCGGGACAGTAATATTAGTAATTTTACTATTTTGGCATTCAATATTAGTGGGATTGGGCGTGTAGGGTGTTCGACCGTTAGATCGAGAGGTGGGAGCGGTGTGGGGCAGGGGTTATTTAGCGCGCCGCCAACGAGTGGCGGAGGCGCTAACAACGTGTGAGCAGGTGGTGGGAGCATCGTGGGGCAGGGGATGGTAGGACCGGCGTAGGGCGGGGGATGGTCCGCGCGCTGCCAACGAGTAGTGGAGGCGCTGGCAGCTCTAGGACAGATGGTGGGACCTGCGTTAGCCAGGAGATGGTCGACGCGGCGCTAGTGAGTGGTGTAGGCGCTGGCAACGCTGGGGCTGGCCGAGGGTCTACTGTCGTGTCGGTGGCCACTGTTGGGGAGGGTAATGGTGAGGGTGATGGTGAGGAAGAAGATGAGGGTGCCGATGGTGATTTACGAAAAAGGGATGGCAATGATCCGGTTGGGAAAGAGACTAAGTAAAACGAAGAAGAAAAGGCAAAAGGAGAAACCCCTCAATTTACATCTTTTTGACTTCAAGAGTTTGTTGTCCCAAATGGATATGGATGTGATTCGTAGCTCTCTTGGGTTACCTAGGCACATGGAGTTGGTGCTACTGGCTGAGGATCAGAGATCTTATGGACCCTCATTTGGTTATTTCATCGTGTTCTTCGACTATCTTCCTCCGGGCTGTACCGTTCCGCCTCACCGAATGTTACTAAGGATCTGTGAGTGAGTTTGATATTGGTTTTATCTATCTAAGCCCGAATTTGGTGCTCTCTTTTGTTGATTTTTATCATAGGACCGCTGAATTGGGGTTAACTGTTGGGTCGGCATTGTTTCGTACCATTTTCAGTCTACATAGGGCATTGTAGGAGCCCCTTTTTTGTTGTCATCCACGTCCGGGATGTAGGTTACTTAGTACCCTTAAGTCGAATTGGGGTGATGGCAAACACAAATTTTTCTATGTGAGAGATCCCACTTGTGATGTCCCCTTGGTCTGGTATGCACGGTGTAAAAGTTATATTGTGTGGAAGAATCTGAGGGCGTTGTGTGCAAGGACAAACTTGTTTGAGGAGGAGTTTAACCCTCGAATTTTACTGACTAATTTGGGTTTCTTTGTATTGTTTGACTTACTTTATTTGTCCAACTTGTTGAAGTGTGGCTAAATATATATACGTTTTTTTATTGCAGGTGACGTGATGGATTTTGCAGCGATTCGCCGGCGCATCGAAGCACGAGCCGCGAACAACAAACGCGTGAGTGGGGGTTCAACTTCGAGGAGTGAGGAGTTAGAGAGAGCGTGAACCTACTGTGCCTCCAGATGAGAGTAGATCGAGGTCGATTCGTTTTGACGGGCATCGAGTTAGGGAGTCAGATAATCGTTCGGGGAATGGGGGTGGTCGCGAGATTGGGGATCGAGTTCGTGTGTCTCTCTCCGATGTGTTAGGTGACCCTATTGATCCGACCAAGGATGTGGAGTACGGTTCCCATTCCCAGAGGAAACGCCATCGTGTGGAGGAGGTGCTGACTGAGCCATGTCGACCCAATGTGAGCAAGCATATGTTCAAGTATGGTAGCAGCCATATGTTGGGCTAAATACCTAACACGCAAGTGGACGTATCGCAAAGAAGTAGTAAAAGTGGACTCGTGAGAGTCGGATGTCGATCCCAAAGGGAATACTCAAATTACCTAATCCTAAGTACCAAATTCTAACAATTATGATTTTTATCCAGCCTACGCAAGGTTGTCAATTTTAATCAACTATATAAATTAAACTAATTATGAAAGCAAATAAACACAAGAAAGTATCAATATAAAAACGGATCTAGGATTTTATCTTCCCCCTATGCGATAAATCAACTCCCAATTAACCTCAATCATGCAAGTTACGATTCCTGATTATTAACCCGAGACACGAAATTACTCATAACCCGTTGTCGCGTGTATTATAAGTCTATTATTCATAAACAGTTCACTATATGTCTATGCAAACCAATTATGAATAAAGCATTAACTATCAAGTCTCGTAAACTGCTACCTAAGGTATTATCTGTATGTCTACGATAATACATGAAATTGACACACTCATCCGGTGAAATCTACTCGAAGGCTCTTCTATCCATGTTCTAATTATTAAAACGATCTGTCGATTCAATTCTAATAATAACACATAGCGACAAAAATTAGCTACGTTCATGCACTAAATAAGATCAGATAGAAGAAATAATCATGGAATTAAACTTGCATCATATTAGAAAAATAGGTTCGAATCACCACATAGGGTTCTAATAAAATCCTAGATTAAAAAGTTAGCTACTCATGTTCTCTATAAAAACATAATAAAAATATAAAAAGACATTGATTTAGAAAAGATAGATAAAAGAAGAATTATGATTAAGATTCGTCAAGTCTGCGTCTTCGATTCTCCTTTCTCTTGCTTCTCTTGCTCTCCGATTGTGTAGAAAAAAAGTTGTCTTTATTGTGTGCTTGAATTGGTCTTATATAGGGGGGGAAACATGGAGAAGAAGGTAGTTTCCTCGTGCAATTAGGAGTCATTTACTGCGCCTTTATGTGATATCGGACGGCCGTCCGGATTTTTAGTACAAATTCCAGACGGCCGTCTCAAAAGCAGAAACCAGTTCTGTTTCTCAGACGGCCGTCCCGGTTTGATGTGTGATTCTCAGACGGCCGTCCTGGGCTATTTCTTCAGATTTTTGACTTTATCACTTTTCGCCCATATTTTCTCCAAAATTGCAGTTTTGACCCCATACTTTTCCAATTCTTCAATTTGTACCTCAATTACAATAAATAAACATTTTAAGCATCAATTATCGTTAAAACACACCCCCAAACTTGAACTTTTACTTGCCCTTGAGCAAAATCTACTCATAAACAACAAAAAAAACCAACAATTACATCTCATTACATAGATTAATGATCAACTTCACATTTTCAGAACTTGTAATTATAATGAAAATTCTTAGGCTTTCGCAAACTCAAAATTCAAGAGTACTTAGTCATTTACCATTGCCAAAAACCACAAATCATGCAATTGCTTCAAGCATCCAATATTTGTAAATTAAAGATAGAAAAAAATTATGCTTATATGCATATATTTGACTCCAAATACTCACCAAATTCCTCTATTCTACTAATACCAGATATTAAGCTATTGGGATCATTGGGGATTTTTGGCTTTCAATTGTTAGGCTCTTTGGTTCGAGGTAGGAAATATGGGTATATGTGGCTATACTTCTTGAATTGAGGTGATTATGCCAAATTTTGAAAGATAGGCGTTTGACACAATGAATTCACCTCTAAGGACTTTTAATAAACTCGATTCTTAAGAGTTCAAAAGTCTCCACTTTTGCTCTTAAGACATTGAATCGAGCTTTCAAAAAACAAAATTCAAAAACTAGTCATTTCATCTTCATTCTAGTCTCTTCTTCTTCTCTCTCTCTTTCTTCTTCTTTTTTATTTTATTTTATTTATATCTATAATTATATATAGATAATGAATCGAGCTTTCAAAAAACAAAATTCAACAACTAGTCATTTCATCTTCATTCTAGTTTCTTCTTCTTCTTCTCGCTTTTCTTTTCTTTTTGTTTTTCTTTCTTTTTTTCTTTTTTTTTCGAAGAGGAAGAAGAAGGACCTTATAAAATTTTCAACCGAACTCTAAGGGGTAATTTTCAAGAATCTCCATTTATTATACCTTATACACATTGGCTAAAAGAAATAACACCTTTTCTCCGAGGCTCAAATCAAGGTTCTAAGGATAATTTCGATAAAATGGTCGGCTTGAAAGGCTCAAACGGTTCAAAGAAATCCCAAATCATATCATAAATCACTCGCTACTCAATATTTCGTATCATAAATTTCCTAATGTGAGTTCTAAAACCGAACATAACATGATCTAACACAAATTAATTCCAAATTTAAAATAAAAACCATTCAACCAAAGCAATGCACAAAATGTGATTCCAAGCAATAATTTGTTTCTAAGTTCCGTTGAATCTAAAGCTAAACAAACATCTAATCCTTATCACAGTAAAACAAGCAATCTCATCATCAAGCATTGATCATCTCTCTTCATCCTAACTCATTGATGCATTCGACTCAAATAAAAATAACTAAAGAAATAAAAATATCTAAAGAAATAAAAATATCAAAAAAATAAAAAAAACCTAACGCATGCAAACTAAAGAAATTAAGAACAAATAAAAATATTTCCACCCCCAAACGTAAAATTTTCGTTGCCCTCAACGAATTAAAAAAAAGTTCAAGAATAGAAAACACCTGATTTGATCGGAATCGTCGTCATCGGGGTGTAAGAATTGATGCGGGAATTTTTTTTTCGTTCGGACGGCCGTCCCGGATATGCATGTATTTTTGGACAGCCGTCTCAAAAGCAGAGACTTGAAATTCAAGTCTCTGGATTTCCGACTGCTGTCGGGGCTTTTGCTTGGCTTTTCGGACGACCGTCTGGACCCTCTGACCACGTTTTCGACCCTGAAAATTAAAATTCAAATAGATTAATTAGAATGCATGTCTATGAAAATAAAAACAAGACATAAAATTAAAGAAAAATACGAAAAACAATAAAGCTCGGGTTGCCTCCCGAAAAGCGCTAAGTTTAAAGTTTTCAGCCGGACATTGCTTCTTTATCTTTAAGCTGAAGCGACCGAAGTCACTTGACCATCTTGACTCGCTTCCCACGAAGGCTTGTTTGGTTCTTTAGGTGGCATCATTCTCCTCGCACTTTCATCGCCGTTAACACCCCGACTCTTTTTACTATGGCTCGGATGAGTAGAGATCGAGTTCACAAAATAAACTTGCTCATTCCGATTCCCTTTTTCGTCATCATCTCTTGCATTCAAAGATGCTTTCCCATGGTTCAAGATCAAAACATCAAAATTTTCATGATTTGTAAAATCCATAAGATCAATAGTAAAACACTCACTATTATCACATGGATTTTTATAAGCACTAAAAACATTAAATTTGATCGTTTGATCGTGCACCGTCATTGTAACATCACCACTAGCACAATCAATTAGAGTTTTGGACGTGGCTAAAAACGGTCTCCCTAAAATAAGAGGTATCTCCCTATCTTCATCTATATCAAGTATAACGAAATCAACAGGGAAGATAAAATTGTTCACTTTTACTAGCACATTCTCTAAAATACCTTTTGAGTAAACTAAAGACCCATCGGTTAATTGAAGAGTTATAGCCGTCGGTTCAATCTCACCGAACCCAAGATTTTTATAAGTGGAATAAGGCATAAGACTAATGCTAGGGCCTAAATCAATGAGCGATCTAAAATTTTTACCTCCTATAGTACAAGGAATAGTGAACTTACCTGGATCGCCGAGTTTTTGTGTAAGGGGCCGTGTAAGAATTGCACTGCATTGCTCCGTGAGTTGGATCATCTCGTTCCCCTGCAATTTCTTCCTCTCTGTCACGAGATCCTTGAGGAATTTCACCCACTTTGGCATCTTTTGAAGTGCTTCGATAAAAGTGATATTTATGTGAATTTCCTTCAACTTGTCCAAAAATCCTTGGTATTCGGCATCGAGCTTCTTCTTTAGAAACGTTTGAGGGTATAGAATTGGAGGGGCTTGTGAAATCACTGTTGATGACAGTGGTTCTTCGTTAGTTGTTTTTTTTTCCTCAATCACTCTTGGCTTCTCGATTACCGTGTTTCTCTTCTCTTTTCGTGGGGCTTCCTCCAATTGTCTCCCATTCCTTAAACTTACAACATTGCACTGCTCGATGTTTCCCTTTCGAGGATCTTCCGTATTTGATGGCAATGCACCGGGTGGCCTCGCGTTTAGTTGGGTTGCAAATTGACCCATCTGTGTTTCCAAATTTCGGATGGAGGCTTGAGTTGATGTCATGAATTGAGCTAAGATATTTGCTAGATCTCCACCTTGAGGTGGGGCTTGAGGTGGATTTTGGAATCCGGGAGCTGGCCGTGAATAAGTAGGAGGTTGACCTTGAGGTGGTGTTTGTCTTTGTCCTTGCTGATTTCCTCCCCATCCAAAGCTGGGGTGATCTTCCCATCCCGGATTATATGTGTTGGAGTACGGGTTCCTCTGTTGTCAGTTGGCGTCATTCACGTAATTTAGAGACTCCGTTTCTTCTACGCACTGATCGGGACCTTGGACTTCATAGACTCGTTGAGTCTGCAGAGCTGCTACTTGCTTTGATAGATTTTCTAATTGGGCACTGATTGCGGTGACCCCGTCGAACTCTAAAATTCCTCCCGTCTTATTGGCTCCGCTATTTGACCGATCTGACGCCCACATGTATTTATTTCTAGCGATTCGCTCCAAACATTCGTATGCTTCGTCATAGGTCAAAATCATGAACATTTCTCCCGCTGCAGAGTCGAGCACAGTCCTCGAGTTATCTTGCAATCCATTGTAAAATATTTGCAGCTGGCGCCACTCTTGAAGTGCGTGATTCGGCCATCTTGGAATTAGTTGTTTGAACCGCTCCCATGTCTCGAATAACGCTTCACCGGCTTCTTGTATAAAATTTTGTATTTCTCTCCGGATTTTTTCAGTTTTGGTTGGGGAGTTGTATGTGTTGATGAAGAGTTGTCCTAGTTGGGGCAAGACGAGATGGAGTGCGGTGCACGAGTTTTTAACCATTCTCGGGTTGCTCCTTGTAAAGAGTGCTTGAACAAGCGGAGTTGCAGTGCTTCAGGTGATACTCCGTTCATCTTATGCGAATCACACGTTTCGAGAAAGTTGACCAAGTGGAGATGCGGTTCTTCATGAGCTAATCCGCTAAACAACCCATTGTTTTGTAGCATAGTAAGGAGTCCCACTCTAATTTCGAAATTATTGGCTTCAGTGAAGGGTTTCTAGATGCTTGATTGAAACCCATTGAGTGTCAGAACGATGTACTCATGCAATGCTCGTTGACGAGGTGGTCGATTAATGATCTGCAATTGCTCTTGCTCGTTGTTGATATTTCCTTCTGCATTTTCTAAGCGTCCTTGGGATCTCCTGCAATTATTTTCTTCTTCCATTGTTGCGGGAACGTTTTGAGCTAACCGTTGATTTCTCCTGGCGTGCCAAAACGTTCGCTCAATTTTGGGATCAAAACATAGCAAGTTCGTGTTGTGTCCTCTTCGCATAAAAAGTACCTAAAACAAAAACAAAAAAAATAAAATAAGCAAATAAAATAATAAAATAAAATAAATAAAACGGCTTGAGTAAGAAAAATTGCTCAAATTTAATATTAGAATAAATAGATAATTTACTCGAATTCCCCGGCAACGGCGCCAAAAACTTGTTAGGCTACATACCTAACACGCAAGTGCACGTATCGCAAAGAAGTAGTAAAAGTGGACTCGTGAGAGTCGGATGTCGATCCGACAGGGAATACTCAAATTACCTAATCCTAAGTACCAAATTCTAACAATTATGATTTTTATCCAACCTACGCAAGGTTGTCAATTTTAATCAACTAAATAAATTAAACTAATTATGAAAGCAAATAAACACAAGAAAGTATCAATATAAAAACGGATCTAGGATTTTATCTTCCCCTATGCGATAATTCAACACCCAATTAACCTCAATCATGCAAGTTACGATTCCTGATTATTAACCCGAAACACGAAATTACTCATAACCCGTTGACGCGTGTATTATAAGTCTCCTATTCGTAAACAGTTCACTATATGTCTATGCAAACCAATTATGAATAAAGCATTAACTATTGAGTCACGTAAATGGCTACCTAAGGTATTACATGTATGTCTACGATAATACATGCAATTGACACACTCATCCGGTGAAAACTACTCGAAGGCTCTTCTATCCATGTTCTAATTATTAAAACGATATGTCGATTCAATTCTAATAATAACACATAGCGACATAAATTAGCTACGTTCATGTACTGAATAAGATCAGATAGAAGAAATAATCATGGAATTAAACTTGCATAATATTAGAAAAATAGGTTCGAATCACCACATAGAGTTCTAATAAAATCCTAGATTAAAAACTTAGCTATTCATGTTCTCTATGAAAAACATAATAAAAATATAAAAAGACATAGATTTAGAAAAGATAGATAAAAGAAGAATTGTGATTAAAATTCGTCAAGTCTTCGTCTTCGATTCTCCGTTCTCTTGCTCTCCGATTGTGTAGAAAAAAAGTTTTTTTAATTGTGTGCTTGAATTGGTCTTATATAGGGTGGAAAACTTGGAGAAGAAGGTAGTTTCCTTGTGCAATTAGGAGTCATTTACTGCGCCTTTACGTGATCTCGGACGGCCGTCCGGAGTTTTAGTACAAATTCCAGACGGTCGTCTCAAAAGCAGAGACCGGTTCTGTTTCTCAGACGGCCGTCCCAGTTTTATGTGTAATTCTCAGATGGCTGTCCCGGGCTATTGCTTGAGATTTTTGACTTTTTCACTTTTCGCCCATATTTTCTCCAAAATTGCAGTTTTGACCCCATATTTTTTCCAATTCTTTAATTTGTACCTAAATTACAATAAATCAACATTTTAAGCACCAATTATCGTTAAAACACACCAAAAATTCAAATTAAAAGGTACGATTAAGTGTAGAAATATACACTTAACATATAATTAGTGGGCCCATTATATTAGTATTTCGGCCCAATATAATAGAATAGTTAGTGGGCCCATTGGGGGGCCATCTAGGAGTTTCACTATCATTGTAACTTCAAAATATTTGAATACTTATATAAATTTAAAATATTTTTTATTTAGGAGAGTTCGCTTTCAGAAGTCCTATAAAGTGGTTGCGAGCAAATCAAAATTATTGATTGAATACAGCTTTGAGTGAAATCTTTTGAGGGAAAAAAGCAAATAAGCCCATGACAATGGACTTAAATGCACAATTGCACATACGTCCAGCCAAAAAAGAATTTCGAAAATAAATTCATGCCCGTGTCTTTTGTCTAAAATACCCCACATAATATAATTTTCATGAATTACATCCATTTTACATTAAATTCATCAATATTGCACATTGACTCCGGATTTGAACAAATATATTAAACTTATTTTCATAATTTCTTGAAATGATATATATTTTTTTGGAAAATAATTTTTTTCTGAATTTTTTTCGAGCCAAATTTCGGCGTTGACGTTGATTTTTTCAGCCAAATTTCTACATTTATTTTTTTCTGAATTTTTTGTCTTGATGTTGATTTTTTCTTTTTCTTTTTTTTGGAAAAAAATTGTTATTCTGAAATATTTTTCCTGGCCGGTTGGTTATCTGCCGTTGACTGCTGATCTCCGGCGTTTACTGTTTTTTTTTTTTTGAAAACTTATTTTTCTGCCTAAATTATTATGTTAACAACAAAATTATTGTCTAAGACATTAATATTGAATTCCAAAAAAGTAATATTACTAATATTACTGTCCCAGACAGTATTATTACTAATCTCCACATTTTTTTAATCACACAAATGAGGCATTAAGTTGTCCAGTGAATGGGACCAGATTGATCATTGATGAAGAGGATTGCATTGAGGCAATCAGACTCGAAATGACATTCTTTAGACCGGTATCTGTAATGAAATCACATGAATCACGTAGGGCAAGGCTTTAGACACAAGAACATCATGCAGAAGTATTCAGCAGCGTTGGCAAAGATGAAGGAACCACTGAAGTTTCTTATGATGAATGCAGAAGTGGTAAGACCATCTTTGAAGCAAAAGTCACTACTGATTTAAATGCATCCAGAGGAGGTCTTGACCATTTGTGAGCGAGCTCTTTTCCAGCTTTAACTGATATTCAGAGTTGAGAGTTCGAATGAGCAGCAGTGGATGATGCTTTCATGAGAGAGATCTGCAAATATGGAGAAGGAGAGCCATGAGTAAGAAGGTTTCTATTAATCCAAGTGGTCTCAAAGTAAGAATCAGCAAATACGAGGAATTTTTCACGAAGAGTTTCAGAATGAAGGAATCCAGAAGTCTTTGTAAGGATCATAGTAATCCATGAGGTAAATGAGAGATTTTTAAAGGGTTCCATGCACAAATTACATTTAGAACATAGCCACAATTGATTGAGTAATGGGCAAGGGATAAACAAATGATCAATGGATTCCTTTTGGGAGCCACATAAAGGGAAGAGGCCACAGGTTAAATGAAAGATGAAAGAGAGTTTGGGTTTACTGGGAAGGATATCATGAACCATTCTCCAAATGAGGAGCTTGTGTCTATTGTGAAGTTTTGATTTCCAAAGTTTTTTTTCCAAGGGAAGTTGGAATGGTTTAGAGCAGAAGAGATACGACAAGAGTTATCAGTAAGGTAAGCACTCCTAATGGAGAAAGATTCTGACAACGAGGGAGTCCATATGAGAGTTCTTTGGTGGGATTTAGGAAAGATCTGTACTTTCCTGATCTCATTGAAAACAGAGGTTGGAAACAACTCAATTAAGATGCTAATGTTCCAACAAGGATGTTCTCAAGCATCAGATTGTTGACAAGATTCTAGTCAATTAAATAAAATGAGATATGACGCAGTGGGGAAGGGATGAATCCATATAAAGTAGGAGTTCAAAGGTCTTTCAAGATGAATACATCTGAATTGAAAAAAATAATATAGCAGGTTCCTTCGGAGATGAGAGGTTTAGAGGCAATAACACCTTTCCAGATCCAAAATGAGTGGTAAGGAGAAGGAGAGTGATGGAGAAAATTTTGAAGGCTAAAGCATTTAGGTTTTAAAAGAGAGGTCCAGATATTTTCAGTGGAGGTAATGAGTCTCCAAGCAATTTTTGAAACCATGGCCAAATTAACATCTGCGATTCATTTGAATCCCAAACCTCCCACAGATTTCGGAAGACAAATAGTATCCCAGCATTTAGGCATTTAAGAGTTTCCTTCAAGTTTTGACCCCACTAGAACTTTTTGAAAGCATCATTTATTTAGTAAGTGATAGACTTTGGAAGAATTTAAATAGATATATAGTATGAGGAGACAAGTTGAGCCACTGCAGATATAAGGACAAATCTACCAGATTGAGATAAGGTTTTGGATTTCCATCCAGTGAGTTTAGAGTTCATTTTGAATGAGATCATGAAAAGATTCTTTTTTGGACTCAGGCAAGCAGAAAGGAAGTCTCATAGGTTTCTCTTGGGGGTTCCATTCTTTCAACTAGAGAGTATCAAGGATTGAGAGTTTTGTTTGAGGGCCCGGGGGGGGGGGGGGGGAGGATGTTTTTGCTGAAGTGTATAAAGGATTTCGTGGCATTGGTTGGGAAGCTGGCTAGACCAAAGGGCAAACTTATCGAGGGAGGCTCTACAAAAAATAATGTGATCATCAGCAAATAATAGATGAGAAAATGAGCGGGTAGTCCTAGAGATATTTATCCCTTTGAAATGTCCCATTCTTTTTTCAAATGAGAGAAATCTTGAGAGGATCTCAGTATAAAGAACAAAAAGCAACGGAAAGAATCTCCATGTCTAACTCCTCTAGAATGAGCGAGATTTACAGTGGAGGATCCATTAATGAGGAAAGATAAACAAACAATAGTGATACATCGCATGATCCAATCAATAGACTGCCTGCAAAGGCCAAGGTTAGTTACAATGTAGTTCAACAGATTCCATTCCACCCTATCAACTTTTATGGCCATAAAAATAAATTCCTTTTTTTTTCTTTTGGAGATAGTTCATGATCTCATGTGAACCAATTTTATTGTCATGGATGTTCCTGTCTACAAGAAATGTCATTTGGAAAGGGGATATGATAGTGGTGAGGAAAGGTTTCAGTCTATTGGCCAGAATATCTGAAATGATCTTGTAAGTCCCATTACAAAGGCTAATAGGTCTGACTTACGCAACTTTGGCATGGTTTGTGTTTTGGGAATGAGGGCTATAAGAGTGCGATTAAGTTCTTTTAAGAGGTGGTCGGTTTTGAAGAAATGTTGAACATCAGATACCAAATCAATGTTAGTTGTTTTCCGGAAAGATTTGAAAAACGAGATGAGGCATACAACCAGGTCCAGGGCTTTTGGAAGAGTCAAAAGAAAAGAGGTTATGTTTGATCTCTTTACGATGAGGGATAGAGAAAAGCTTGGCATTATCATCATTTTTTTAACTAAGGGAAAAAGGATTTCAATGTTGGAGGGAAAATAGGGTTTATGGGGTTTTGATCAGTTCTGAAGAGTTTGAGTATAAATCAACAAAGCAGGCTCCAATTTGTTCATTTGTAAAGACAAAGTTGTTATCTAGATCTTCGTGGATAAGATGTTATTCTTCCTGGAGTGGATCCAGGTGGTTATATGGAAGAATTAAGTGATTACATCACCTTGTTTAAGTCATATCTTATTTGATTTTTGTTTCCAAAAGATTTCAAATTTGCACAGCCACTGGTCAAGCTCAGTTTGGAGAGATTTTTCAAGAGCAATATTCTCTGCAGATTGATCAGAGACTTGAATGGCTTTAATCTTTTCAGTGAGGATATTTGTGTGCTTGTGGCGACTACCAAACTGTGTGGTATTCCATTTCTTAAAGGCTTCTTTGATATTCTTGATTCTAGAGTGGATTATGAAAGTGGGAGAACCATGGGACAAGTAAATGCCAAGCTTCATTGACAATATCAAAACAGGTTGGATCTTCAAGCATATAGCTTCAAAACGAAAAGGTTTAGGGCAAGTGGGTAAGTCAGGAGAGGTATTGAGAATAAGAGGGTTGTGATCAGAAGCTATAGAGGGAGATGATTGATGAAGGCACTGAGAAAAAGAGTGAACCAAAGAGTATTAGCCACTCCTCTATCAAGTCTTTGTTGAATATTCTTGTGGCATGTTCTGTTGTTATTCCAAGTGTATATAGCCATTAATACCAAGATCAGTAAGCCCTAGGGAGTTCAGGTCATCAGATGGAAAGTTTTGGTTTGATTAAGAGGCAAAATGAGAGCCACCATTTTTCCCAACTTGTGAGGTGGCAGAGTTAAATTCCTCCATCACAAGCCAAGGGCCAGAGAAACTACAATCAATGGAACAAAGATGTTTCCAGAAGATGATTTTGCCAGAAGAAGAGAAATGGCAATAAATGCTAGTTAATCGCCAAGGAGTGTCAGTGAGGTTAAGAGAGACAAGAGTATTGATGAGATGAATTTTGAGTGATGACATTAACCTCAAGGTTTGAAGTCCATGTAAGGCATAGACCTCCAGCAAGATCATTAGGGGGCACAAAGACAAAGTTTGTGATGGAAGCAACAATGAGGGTAGAAGAGAGAGATACCAAAGAGAAAGTCTTTATCTCAGAATGGAATACAATCTCAGGCTTAGAAGAGAGAAGAAGAAGCCTGAAAGCACGAATTGCCTTAGGTTAAGCCAACCCTTGGCAATTCCACAAGAGAATTTTCATAAAGAATCACTTTCCTAACCCCATAGGGTCAGCAGAATCAAGATTTGAGTTTTTAAGTGCATGAGAATTTTTAATGGCAGGATAGTTACACCGTTTTTGTTAGGATTGTCTGATGTTGACAAATTTCCTCTCTCTTGATCTCAATGAGGAAATAATTACATAAACTTCAAATGTTGCATGCGTGGGTCTTGGCTGGCAAACAAGAGTGGTAATTTGGCAGAAGTTTGAGTGAGTTTAATGTTGTGTATGAGAATAAACTGGTGAGCTTAAAGAAACATTACGAGGGTCGGGGAAGGGGGGTGGTGCATGGATTTCAAAAGAAGGATTAGACAAATGGATAGTAGGGTTTATTATAGGATAAACAATGCATGGATTAGAGAAGGCCTCAAGTGTAAAATTTTCATCTTACTGAGGTCCAACTTGTGTTTTTTATATATTGGCCTTCTGAAAGAGAGAATTTTTTTTCGTGAGCTATTAGCAAGCCCAAGGAAAGTCCAAGGATTTTGATGGATTTGTTTTGGAAAAAAAAGACCATGCTAGTCTTTGACACAGGTTGATGCATCTGAATATCCACTTTTGGAAGGGTCTTTTAAATAAAGAGTCAATATCCATAAGTATAGGCTTTGCAGAAGATGTATTATGGTTCAAATCACTCAAGACAAGAGTCAACTCCCATTAATGCATTTTTTTAATGTTAACTGGAAAAGGCATTTTTTTTATGGGGGGATGGGCTCTGAGAATTTTTAAGATTACCCGAAGAAAGAGGCATATAATACATTTTTTTTTCCCAATAGAGTTAATTTGGAATTGAAATGAATTAATTATGACAATTTGTTATGATATTTACTAAAAACAATTCTTTAATATTTAGTCATATTAGTTTCATAGAAAGAAAAGATATAAATTCTAGGCTTAATCTCACGTTGCACCCTTGAAATATTGCATTTAGGCACTTTGCACCCTAAAAAAAAACAATAGAACATTGCACCTTTAAAATGCAATAAATCACGCACATTGATTTTTTTAAACTAGTGAAGATAATTTAATATTTTTAGTGGTATTTCTTTAGCAGGCCAACAGGCCAAGTATCAAATTATTTTTTTTATATTCATTAATGCTTTAGAAACTAAAAAGTGCATAAATAAATATACATCTCTTCAAAATATTTAAAAGTTATATTTTTTTATTTATCACAAAACAATATTTAAAAAAAGAAAAAAAAAAGTTTCTTCATCTTATTTTTTCTATCTAATTACTTGAAAGTTATATTTGCTTAAAAATATTTTCAGCAATTAGAATAAAAGATCCACTATTCGATTTTTTAGTGAGAAAATTTTATGTTTTTTTTTTTTTGAAAAAATATTGTTTTTAAGTAACTAGGTATGATTTATTATGTTATGATGGTGCATAGTACTATTAAGCATTCTCGATGATGCATAGTCAAAATGAAATATGTCTGAATGCAATATTTCGAGGATGAAGTCCTTTAAGTTGTTGAAGATGTCAATTCGGACGGCCGGACCGAATGTGTTATTGAGTCTTATTTCTCTTTGTTTAATTAATGCAAAATACATTACTTGAAAATATAATTTAGACTTTAATAATCAAGGGTTATGCACCATGACAATGATTGTTGGATGAATTCTATTATGCACCTATACATGTTTTACCAGTTTTGAAAATCTGGTTGTATTTGTAATTTAAAGAAACATGATTTGTTGAGAAAATATAGCTTCAATATTTGTTAACAAACCTTATTATTAGTTTGCGCTAACTGTTTTGGGCGTGTTATTCCATTTTTGATAGGTTTTAATGTTTTGGCAATTGCTATCTTTAGCCATTTTTTAGGTTATACTATATTGTCTGAAACTCTATATGTACTCATTAAATTATGATCTATTGATAGGTTGGGGGTCCACCTCAACTTTAGGGATGGCAATGGGTCGGTTCAGGGTCGGGTTTGCCTAAACTGAAGACTCGATCCGTGAAAAATATATAATACTCAGACCCTCCCAACTCGCTTCAGCTTAGACCCAGACCTAGACCCGAATTAAATGGTTCTGACCCGTATAAAAAATAAAAAAATAAAAAAATATTATTTTTTAACTTTCATAATATTTTGCTTCTATACTTTAACAAAATAATCTAAAACCCAAATTACAATATTTTGAAGGGGGTTTTTGTTCATAAGTCCCTAACCAACCATCTTTATTATTTTAGGTTTATGGGCTATATCTCTTTCACCAATAAGCCCATCTCTTTAATATTTATTATAAATAAAGGATAAAATTCATGTATATGACAAAATAACCATCAACCCTTTACACCCAATTCTTAATTCTAACCCCAATTTAATCAATTTTGATCAAAAAAATACAATTTTTACTTTTTTTTTTCCAAATTTTTTTTTTGCCGCCAATTTTCGCCATTCAATTTTCGAATTTTTTTTTTCTGGTCAGTTTTTTCGGCCGTCGGATTTCGGCGTTGACTTTTTTTTTCTAGTCTGTTTTTTTCGCCGCCGGATTCTGGCGTTGACCGCCGGTCTCCGGCGTTGACTTTTGTTAGTGTTTCTTTTTCTTTTCTCTTTTCTTTTACCCGCCGCTAAACGTTGACCGTAATTGTGTCGTCATTAACGATAATTATATTATCACTGACAGTAAATTAACGTAATTATACTGTCACTGACAGTACATCAACGTAATACTGACGTTGACAATACATTTATGAAATTGTAATGCCATTGAAAGTACAATTAGAGTCAATGACAATTTTATTATAATAATAATAATAATAATAATAATAATAATAATAATAATAATAATAATAATAATAATAATAATAATAATAATAATAATAATAATAATAATAATAATAATAATAATAATAATAATAATAATAATAATAATAATAATAATAATAATAATAATAATAATAATAATAATAATAATAATAATAATAATAATAATAATAATAATAATAATAATAATAATAATAATAATAATAATAATAATAATAATAATAATAATAATAATAATAATAATAATAATAATAATAATAATAATAATAATAATAATAATAATAATAATAATAATAATAATAATAATAATAATAATAATAATAATAATAATAATAATAATAATAATAATAATAATAATAATAATAATAATTATTATTATTATTATTATTATTATTATTATAAGA
>NW_012192876.1:767421-788625 GCF_000504015.1 Erythranthe guttata | reverse complement strand
ATATATTAATTAATATTACTGTCTTGACTACTAAATTACTGTTTCAGACCGTAATATTACTGTTTGGGATAGTAATATTATGAATATTATTTTCCCGAACAATAATATTATTGTTTAAGACAGTTAAAGTATCGTTTGAGACAGTAATTTAGCAGCCAAGGCAATAATATTAATTAAAATATTTTTTTTAAGAAATAAACTTTAAAAAAAAAAAAGTCAATTAACAGTTAAATTACTGTCTCCGACAGTTAAATAAATGCTGGAGACGGTAATTTAGCAACGAATACAGTAATATTAATTAAAAATATTTTTTTAAGAATAAAAAAGTCAATTAATAGTTAAATTACTATCTTAGTTAAATAACTGCTGGAGACGGTAATTTAGCAACGAATCCAGTAATATTAATTAAAATATTTAAAAAAAAAAAGAAAAAAGTCAATTAACAGTTAAATTACTGTCTCCGACAGTTAAATAACTGTTGGAGACGGTAATTTAGCATCGAGACAGTAATATTAATTAAAATATTTTTGAAGAAAAAAAAGTCAATTAACAGTTAAATTACTGTCTCCAGCAGTTAAATAACTGCTGGAGACAGTAATTTAGCAGCCAAGACAGTAATATTAATTAAAATATTTTTTTTAAGAAAAAACAAAATTATAAAAAAAAATTCAAGGCCGGAGACCCGGCGCGGAAAAAAAAAAGTTTTCAAAAAAAAGAAGAAAAAAAACGAGGTCCACGGCGGCGACCGGTGGTGGCGGGTCAAAATTGGGGTCAAAATTGAAATAAGGGTTAAAATTGGTTAATTGATGAGATTGGGCTAAATTATGTTGTAAATCATGAAATTGGAGTTGAATTGGGTTTCAATGAATTGGGGGTAATTTTAGTATATATAAAACGATTTTCCTTATTTGCAAATAAGTTTGAATGGGCTAGATTTATTTCAAAGACAAAAAAGTTGGATGTCCCTCTTTTAATTAAGTGACTTTGTCATGGGCTTATTTGCCATTTGCCCAAGTTAATATTTACTATTGATGTCGGGGCTATTTTATAAATAAAAAAACGCCATTGAATTTTGACTTCTTGATTTTCATAAGAGAAAAAATTGATTTCTTGATAAATTCATTTTTTTATTAATATTTGTCATAAATTCAATCAACCCAAAATAACTTATATGTCCCAACTATTCCAATAAATTAAAAAATAAAATAAAATAAAATAAAAAATGTTGAGAAATGCAAATCCTCCTTAATTAATAGCATCAAAAAATCCTCCCAAAAAGTCCTTAAAAAAAATCCTCCCAAAAAATCTTCTCCCAAATCATGCTCCAACTCAAGTAGAAAATTATCGTTTGCCCACCCAAAAATAGATAAATCGTTCCAAGAAGAAGAAAATCGAAGACAGAGCCTGGCATTATGAAAATCACTCTGCATAAACAACTATATAAACATTAAAATCACTATGTATAAACAACTATATAATCTTGAAAAACACTCTGCATAAACAACTATATAAACATGAAAACAACCCCGTATATATAAGCAACTATATAACCTTGAAAACCACTCTGTATAATTAGAAAGCCGCTTTATTGCTCGGATAAACAACAACATAACTTTCAAGCAAAACAAACAAAATAAACATGTTCATACATATACAATTTAATTATGAAATTAATCCAGGTACGATAATATGAAACTTACACAAATTACAAAAACCACTCTGGATATTTGTAATGCCGATTTCCTACTCATACAATCATGGAAGATTAATTTCTGAGAATTATATGAAAACGGTAACCTACAATGAACGAGCGGGATTCGTTGATTTGTTTAAACATGGTGTATATTGGTATATATGGAAAATAAATTTTTGATTTTTCAAAATCTTGTTGCATTTATAATTAAAAAGAAAAAAAAATTGTTGAGAAATTATTAAGGGATAATTTGACAAAAACCCCTCCATTACACAAATGCCATTACAATGAGCCAAATTTTATTTCTTATTTTTAAGATAAAACCAAAACACCTTTTATTAATTAAAAACATTTAATTATCACCATTATACTCCTAACTAATAAATAACTCTGTTTTACCTTTTTGATATATGTGTAATCTTAGCTACTAGACACGGCCACGGGCCGGATTTGACCCGGACCCGGGCCCGGACCCGCCCCGCCCCGCCCCGCCCCATTGACCACGGACCCGGACCCGGACCCGCCTATGCACGGGTCGGTTTCGGGTCCGGATATTTTGGACCCGAGACCTGACGAGTCTACCCGGCGGCGGGCCCGAGAACCCGGCCCAAGGACCCGTCGGGCAACCCCGGATTTTGGGGTTTTTTTGTCCAAAATTTGGGCATTGAGAGATTCGAACTCAGGTAAAATGGGCAGAATTGGGCAACTATAACAACTGAGGCAACAAACATATTTAATTAAATATAGACAATAAATATATATAATATAAAACGCTAGTGTAAAATGATAAATATGTTAAATAAATTATTGATTTTCATGTTAATTATTATTAAATAATTTTAATTAAATTATTAACAAATGCAATATAAGAAACTTTTAAAAATATATATAGCATCACGGTTTAATATTTCAAAACATCTATTATTAATTACTATATCAATATAATCTCCACTATTGAAAATTATAAAGTATTGAATTAATTCAATATATAAACAAACGCGTTGACTTAATACAACTCACTTATGTTATTAAAATCGATGGTGTGAAAAATTCGAATGAAAAATAAAATAAGATGTTTATTTAAAAAAAATAGATTATAACTCATTTCAATTAATTTAAATTGATTAACCTCAATTGTTGAAAAGAACTTATTAAAATTACTGATGATTTTATCATAAGATAATTATTTAAAAATATAGATGATGTTTATTTTAACAAAAATAGATTATATCTAATTCTAGTTAATTTTTTACTTAAAAAAAAACTATATATGACAAGTATAATCAAAATATTATGATTTGATTTCTCTTTTAATAATTGGTTTAATTTGTAAAAATCGTAAGACTTAAAACGTAGGTCATATGAGTTAATCATTTTTTTAACATTTACATTTTATTCAAATATTAGAATCGAATCGTAAGATTTAAATGAATTAAGCTCAAGTCCTTTCAATTTATTTTATTTTTTTATTATATTATATTTGTTAATAATTTAATTAAAACTATTTAATAATAATGAATATGATAATTAATAATCTATTTAACATTATTTATTATAATCATTTTACACCTCTTGTTTATATTATATATATATATTCTTTTTTTATGTTATATATATTCCTTATTATATCAATTGTATAACTAATGTTTTATAAATTATTAATTGTCATGTTGACTATTATTAATAGGGTTTTTTGCAAAAACCACCCCTGTGTAATCTCGAATTGCTGAAAACGACCTCGTGTTAAAACAATTAGCAAATACCCCCCTATAAAAATTAGTCAAAGGCAATAAGGCCCTTAAGAGCTCACCGTGCACTTCACTCGCCATGGATGAGAGTGGGGGTTCGTTTTTTGACACGAAATACCAAAATGCAACCAGAAACTTTATAAGTACCAAAATGAAGTTTTTAAGATTTTCAATTGAGTCCTTTATATTTTCAATTAAGCCATCTTCTTCAACTAGTCCTCCACTTTTTCACCATGATTTTTTCCGGCAAAAACCATCAACCAAACCCATATCTGAACATGAAGTTCATTTCTATTCCAAATCCAAGAAAACAAAATGGAAGAAAAACGGCTCCTCAAAAATTTTCGGCACATCCCTGCCCAAACAAAAAAATATACAAAAACCCTTCAAAGAAATTTCTTTCAATTTCCATAGCATTTTCTTCCAATTTGTAAAAACTTAATTCGTACCTTCAGGAAGAATAAGAAGAAGAAGAATGTCAAACTCGAAGAATCATTGGCCGACTCTCCGATTCAACCACGCCGCCGCCGCTGCCCTCTCTCCAAATTGCATAGGACCAAATTGCAATTTTCATAATTTCTCAAAACCTCATCTTCTTTCTCCGTCTCCTTCTTCTCAAATCTGTTCCTCGCCATGGATGCTTCATCCGGCCCGGATGATGCCGCCTCCAAACCCACCTCCGACGAAGAGATGAGACGAATAGGGTCGCGACCAAAAATCTTGATTCAAAAGAAATCTGGAAAAACCCATCAAATTAAACATAAAGCATAATTTTTTTTGGGGAGGGAAGGCAGGTGGTGCGGAGGTGGTGGTGAGGTGGTGGTGATGCAGATGGAAGAATTTTGGGTTGGGGGAGGAGATGATGGCCGTGGGTTTTCTTCTTTTTCATTATGTTTTTTTTTTTTTTTCTTTTTGATTTGTTCTAATTATATTCATTTTGCAGTTTTATTTATTTATAATTGAAACATAAATTATTATAATATGAGGGTTAATTTAGTCATTTTCTATAGGTCAACTGCTAATTTTGTAATAAGGGGCAGTGTGCTTTGTTAAAAATAATATAGGGGGGTCTATGCTAATATTTTTAACATGAGGGGTTTTTTAACAATTCCAGATTACACAGGGGGTTATATGCAATTAGCTCATTATTAATATCAAAAATCTCTAATAATAACAAATGCATATATATTTAATTTTAAAAAATATAAAAAAATACGATTTAATTTAAAAGAAAGATTGAATTTTATATTTTTTGAATTTTTTAAATTTTAAAAAAATTCTCAATTATTACTTTCACTTATAAATACCCATAATTCAATATTCACAACTTTTATTTTATTTAGTTTATGTCTCAAAGTCTTTATCGTTTCATTTTTTTTTCTAACATTATTTAGTGTTTAAATTCAACTAGTACTACACCCGTGCGATGCACGGGGTATTCATCGCAAAAAAAATATTGAACAATAAAAAAGGTTCTCGAAATAGTAAAATTAATTGTTGATATGTAATACAAAGAAATATTAAAAAAAGATAAGTATTTTGTATTGTGTAAGTGATGAAATAAGCCGAAATAAATGAAAAAACTGAACATCGAAGGTTTTAATTTCCACACACAAAGAGCGAATATATCGTTGGTCCCAAATTTTAACAACCACAATGACATATGAACGTTCAAATCTTGAATTCGATCCAAACAATCAGTGTTATTTTGTTTGATACCAACCGCCCTAAACGCATGCAACAAATCCAATACAATGCAACTGACCTGTATACGTTGTACAATGGTCATACGAAATATGTAAATTGTTACGAAAACAATACCAATATAACTGTTTAATGGCATAAACTCATTGTAAGAAAATTACCTTCATTAAATATAGTGAGTGGAGTCCATAGCAAATTCGTAGTACAATTAAAATAAACCTATAAATGAGGAATAACAAAACATATAAATAATAGATAATAAAGGTCGTCATTGAATATTGTGATTTTTTGTATACATAATTACCTTCACATACGCTGAAAAACGTTATTGTATACAACATTATTTGTAACGTTAGTCGTATCACCAGATTTCGAGTCAATCAAAATATTTATGCCACTTCGACTCTTAACTCTCGAGAGTGCGACATAGAGTCTGTGACTTAAAACATGCCTCGGCAAGTATAGGCCTACATGAGAAAGAGTTTGTTCTTGAATTTTAATTTATTGATTGTCATTGCGAATGATACCATCAGCGGAAACTGACGTCGCAGGAATTTCATAGGCAATGCGCAGTTGGACGGTACCACAGTCATTCTAGGAATGAACACCATATCACCAACATGGTTACCGGATAGGATCCTGGAGTTGAGAACATGTTTTTCCATATTAATAACCTGAAGCCTTGTTCCATTGCACAGTCATCCGGCATGATCAATATTTCTGATGAGCATAACGGGAACACCTCTTTTCAATGTCAACTTATGCGGTGGAATTCCGGATCATGATATGGTGTTGAGAATCTCCGGGGAGTATATTTCTGCGTTGACATCTGTTGGTTGAAATACCTACACGCAAGTGCACGTATCATACAAGTAATATAGTGGACAATTAAGTCCGGATATCGAACTCACAGGGAATATTTAATTACTTAGTCCTAGACGCTAAATTCTACCAATTATTATCAAGCCCACCCTACATAGTCGACTTTAGAAAGAATTAACTAGATTAAAATAAATTAAGAAAGCAAATTAAACACGAAGATTAATCAAAGTAGACAAGCCTAGGATTTTATTTTCCCCCCTATGTGATTATTATTCCCCCAATTCCTTCAATTATGCAAGCAATTAACCCGGATTATTAACCTGAGATGCTAAAATAATCATAACCCGCTTCCGCGTGTATTACGATTCTAATACTCTAGATTCAATTACTATATTCCTATGCAATTAATTCTAGAACACACCATTAAGCCCAAATCTCAATAATGGCTACCTAAGAGATTAACTATATTCCTATGTTAAGAGCAACTCCAATGGTAGGTATTAAAATGAGGCATCTAAACCCTTAATTGATGCTTGAAATAATACTTTTGTACTTCGGAAAAACTTATATGCTCCAACCCGTAGGAATCAAATAAATTATTTTATTTTTAAATATATATTAAACATAAATTAATAGATATATTTGGTCCCTATTCCATAGGAATTTGTTAGAATTTTTTTTTTTTTACGTTGAAATTGCAGGTCCTAATTTCTAGGAATATTTGATAATAAAAAAAACTACCCCTTTGATGCTTCCGTTGGAGAAGAAATTTTAAGTATTGGGAATTAAAATGGAAGTTTTATCATATAATACTCCATTTGATTCCCCCATTGGAGTTGCTCTAATACCACAAAGGCTCTTCTACCACAATTCTAATTATTAACCTGATCTTCCGATTCATGCGATTAATAATAACATAAAAGCACATAAGGTGATCAAGTTCATGCAATTAATAAAACAAGTAGGAGAAATAATCCAGAATTAAAACTTGCATAAAATCATAGAAAATAGTTCATAAATCCCACATAGGGTTCCAAATAAAATCCTAGAAATAAGAAAATTAGCTACTCATGATTAAAGGAAAAACGCAAATAAAATAAGTCATAAACGATAAATATATGCTTAGAGTCTTCGAATTCTTCGTCTTCGTTATTGCTTTGCTGCTCTTGAAATTGCGTAAAAAGATCCTCAATTGTGTGCTTGGCTTGGTCTTATATAGGGTGAAAAACTTGGGGAAGAAGGCAGTTTCCTTGTGCAATTAAAATCCCTTTACTGCGCTGCCTCGGGGTCTCGGACGGCCGTCCCACAATTTGAACTAAAACTCGGACGGCCGTCCGAGCTTTAAATCTTCAGAATTTTGATTTTTTCACTTTTGGCCCATATTTTCTCCAAAATTTCAGTTTTGACCCCATACTTTTCCAATTCTTCAATTTGTACCTAAAATACAATAAATAAACTTTTTAAGCACCAATTATCGTTAAAACACACCAAAAGCTCAAATAAAAAGGTACGATAAAGTGTAAAAATATACATTTAACACACCCCCAAACTTGAACTTTTGCTTGTCCTCAAGCAAAATCTACCAATAAGCAAATAACTCAACTATTACATCTCATTACATAGATCAATGATCAACTTCACGTTTTTAGAACTTGTAATTATAATGACAATTCTTAGGCATTCGCAAGCTCAAAATTCAACAGCACTTAGTCACTCACCATTACCGAAAACCACAATTATACAATTGCTTCAAGCATCCAATATTTGCAAATTAAAGATAGAAATAATTTAGACTTACATGCATATGCTTGACTCCAAATACTCACTAAATTATTCTACTCTACTAATATCGAACATTAAGCTATTGGGATCATTGGGGCTGTGTGGCTTTCAATTGTTAGGCTCTTTGGTTCGAGGTAGGAAATATGGGTATATGTTGCTATTCTTCTTGAATTGAGGTGATTACGCCAAAATTTGAAAGATAGGCGTTTGAAACAATGAATTCACCTCTAAGTACTTTAATAAACTCGATTCTTAAGAGTTCAAAAGTCTCCACTTTTGCTCTTAAGACAATGGATCGAGTTTTCAAAACAATTCAAAAACTAGTCCTTATTTCTCCCTTCTAGTCTCTTCTTCTTCTCGTTTTCTCTTTTTTTTTTTAATATACATATAGAAGCATATATATTTATCTCTTTTTTTCGGTTTTTTTTTTTTTTTTTTTTTTTTCAAAGAAGAAGAAGAAGGACCTTATAAATTTTTTCGACCGAACTCCAAGGGGTAATTTTTCAAGAATCTCCACCTATTGTACCTTACACATTGGCTAAAAGAAAGAACACCTTTTATCTGAGGCTCAAATCAAGGTTCTAAGGATAATTTCGATAAAAAGGTCGGCTTGAAAGGCTCAAACGGTTCAAAGAAGGCCCAAATCATATCCCAAATCACTCACTACTCAATACTTCGTATCATAAATTTCCTAAGGTGAGTTCTAAACCGAACATAGCATGATCTAGCACAAATTAATTCCAAATTTAAAATACAAAACATTCAACCAAAGCAATGCACAAAGTGTGAGTCCTTGCAATAATTCGCTTCTAAGTTCCGTTGAATCCAAAGCTAAACAAACATCTAATCCTTATCACACAAAACAAGCAATCTCATCATCAAACATTGATCATCCCTCATCATCATAAATCATCGATGCATTTGACTCAAGAATTGTTTTTTTTTTTTTTATATTCCGGAAAAACGAGAAAAACAATAAAAACAAATAAAACCTAATGCATGCAAACTAAAACAAATAAGCACAAAAACATGTTTTTTCACCCCCAAACTTAAAATTTCCGTTGCCCTCAACGAAATTAGCACAAAGTTTAAGGATAGAAAACATCTGATTTAGTCGGGTTCGATGTGATCGGGGTGCTCCTCCCTCGCTTTCTCACGCTCGTCCTCATTGGAAAGCTCGGGTACGGTGGCACTTTTCTTTCCCTTTCCCTTCCCTTTGGAAGATGATGCTTAGCTCGTGCGGCCTCGTTTGTTGGACGACATAGTTGGGAGAGAGGTTGGAATAGATTCCGTGAGAATTGGTTGACAATCGAACTCAAAATTTTGTTGGAGCAAATTGTCGAACACCTTGTGGGCGTGCCTTGAAAGAGTAGATTTTGGAGAATTTGGTTTGATTCTCTAGCCTCCTTGTGTGTGGGATTTGGAGAGAAGGAACGAGGAGGGTTTAGCAAATAATGGGGGGAGAAAATCTGATTTTTTAAATTTAAAACGCCCCAAATAGGTTCGGACGGCCGTCCCGGTGTTTGTGCTAAATGTCGGACAGCCGTCCGACATTGTTTTCTACTTACTGGTAGTGGGACGGTCGTCCCACATTTACACCTATTTTTCGGACGGCCGTCCCATGGGCAGAGATGACAATTGTTTCGTTCTGTTTCCAAGACGGCCGTCCGGGATTTTGCTTGCAATTGCGGACGGCCGTCTCGACCCTCTGACCATGTTTTCGACCCTGAAAATTAAAATTCAAATAAATTAATTAGAATGCATGCCTATGACAATAAAAACGAAACGAAAAATTAAAGAAAACTAAGAAACACTATAAAGCTCGGGTTGCCTCCCGAGAAGCGCTAAGTTTAAAGTCTTCAGCCGGACGTTGCTTCGTTATTTTCAAGCAAAAGTGACCGAGGTCACTTGGCGATCTTCACTCGCTTCCCAATATGGCTTGAGCCGGCTCCGCTTCACGTTGAACGTACGGTTTGAATCTCGGTCCTTTATTTTGACCACTTCGTGAGGAAGAATCTCTTGGACAATAAATGGTACCGACCACTTTGATTTGCGCTTCCTTGGGAATAACCACAGCCTTGATTTGCACAATAACACCAATTGTCCTTTGTGGAATTTCCTTTTGACTTTCTCCTTACGACCACAATAGCTTGACTCATCCTACTCTAGTGACTTGCTCGAGTCTTTGGGTGCCAACATCTTCCTTGCACTCTCATCGCCGTTAAGACTCAAACTCGTATGACTTTCTCTCGGAGGAGTTGAAATTGAGTCCATGAAGTAAACTTGCTCCTTCCGATTTTCGTTTCCGCCATCATCTCATGCATTCAAAGATGCTTTCCCATTGTCCAAGATCGAAACATCAAACTTTTCATTATTTGTAAAATCCATAAGCTCAATCGCAAAACAATCATTATTATGACATGGATTTTTATTAGCTCTAAAAACATTGAATTTTATTGTTTGATCATGCACAGTCATTGTAAGATCACCACTAGCACAATCAATGAGAGTTTTCGACGTGGCTAAAAATGGCCTCCCTACGATAAGAGGTATCTCCCTATCCTCATCTATATCAAGTATAACGAAATCTACAGGGAAGATAAATTTATTAACCTTCACTAACACATTCTCTAAAATACCTTTTGGGTAAACTAAAGATCTATCGGCTAATTGAAGAGTTATAGCCGTCGGTTCAATTTCTCCTAACCCAAGGTTTTTAAAAGTAGAATAAGGCATAAGATTAATGCTAGCGCCTAAATCAATGAGTGATCTAAAAATTTTACCTGCTATAGTACAAGGAATAGTAAACTTACCTGGATCGCCGAGTTTTTGTGGAAGAGGCCGAGTAAGAATTGCACTAATTTGCTCCGTGAGTTGGATCATCTCGTTCCCTTGGAATTTCTTACTTTTCTTTACGAGGTCCTTGAGGAACTTCACCAACTTTGGCATCTTTTGAAGTGCTTCAATGAAAGGAATATTTATGCGAATTTCCTTCAAATTGTCCAAAAATCTTTGATATTCGGCGTCGAGCTTCTTCTTTATAAACTTTGGAGGATAAGGAATTGGAGGGACTTGTGAAGGGACCGTCGATGGTGGCTCTTCATGAGTTGATTCTTTTTCCTCATTCTTTTTCAGCTTCTCGATTACCGTGTTTCTCTTCTCTTTTTGTGGGGCTTCCTCCAATTGCTTACCGTTCTTCAAGGTGACTGCTTGGCACGTCTCGACCTCGATCTTTCTCGTTAGCAATCTTTGTGGATATGGGATTGGCTCGACCCATTCGGCTACTGTGACTTGCGGCTTGACTTGAATTTCTTCTTTTTTCTCGATCTTGAAATCGATAGCTTGGCACGTCTCGAACTTTTGCTTTCGAGGATCTTCCGTATTTGATGGCAATGCTCCCGCCGGACGTTTCTCTTGATTCACAACGAATTGAGCGAATCGATTCTCCAAATTCCGCAACGAGGCTTGGGTAGCGGTCATGAATTGGGCCAATATCTCATCCGTGTTTGATTTTTGGGCCGGTGGATTGTTGCCTTCATAGCTTTGTTGAGGAGGGGCTTGATTTTGGAATTGACCTTGAGGTCTTTCATATCCTTGGCTTTGTTGATTTCCTCCATATTTCCCTTGTGATCTCCACCATTGATTTTGGAATTAGCGAGGCGCATTATTGACGTAGTTGAGCGATTCCACATCTTTTTGGCATTGGAGCGTGTAATGATTTCCACCGCAAATTTCAAAACATGGTGAATCAACGGCTTGGACTTATTGTGGTGGATTTGCTTTGATGTGATGTAGAAGGAGTTGATTTTGTTCAGCAATTTGGGTCACTTGGGCTTGAAGGGCCGTAATTGAATCTAACTCCAACACTCCGGGAACTTTCTTGGCTCCACTAACCGTCCTCTCGCTTGACTTGGCAAACCGATTTTGTGCAATTTGATCCAACAGGATAAATGCATCCGGTATCGATTGACTCGTGAAATTTCCCCCGGTTGATGTATCTAAGACAGTTCGTGCATTCTCATTAATCCATTGGTAGAAGATGTGGATTTGCCGCCATTGTTCGACTCCATGTGTTGGACACTGCCGCAAAAGAGTTTTAAATCTCTCCCATGCCTCGTATAATTGCTCACCTTGCTCTTGGACGAAATTATGAATTTCTCGTCGGATTCTCTCGTCCTTCTCGGGTGAGCTATAAACTTTCATGAAAAGGTTGAGGAGTTCAGGCCACGACGAGATAGAGTGGGGGGCTTGGGACATCAACCACTGACGAGCTCTTCCTTGTAATGAGTGCTTGAAGAGAATTAATTGAAGCGCCTCTTGGGAAACGCCGTTTTGACGGTGGGAATTACAGGTATCTAGAAAATTGACAATGTGAAGATGGGGATCTTCACCTGCCAATCCACTAAATAGCCTGTTATTTTGGAGCATCATCAAGAGGCCTTGCTTGATCTCAAAATTGTGCGCCTCAATGGGTGGATATTGGATGCTCGGGCGGAATCCGTCTAGAGTTGGGATTATGTAATCTTGAAGTGCCCGTGGCCTAACTGCTGGCTGTAACGGAAGTTGAGGGGGTGGGTCTTGGATGCGAATTCCATTCGCACCGAGTAAATGACCCTCTGCATCTATGCGTTCTTCGTCTGCCATTATATTGTTTGCACGTTGACGTCCCCTAGCGGCTCGAAAAGTACGTTCGATTTCGGGATCAAACGGTTCTCTAGCAAGATCGAGTCTCCTACGTATCCACAGTACATAAAAAAAATTAAAAAAAATAAAAATTAAATGGGTGAATCGTGAAAATTGTTCAAATCTAGAGCTAGAATAAAATAAATAATTAAAATATTCCCCGACAACGGCGCCAAAAACTTGTTGGTTGAAATACCTACACGCAAGTGCACGTATCGTACAAGTAATATAGTGGACAATTAAGTCCGGATATCGAACCCACAGGGAATATTTAATTCCTTAATCCTAGACGCTAAATTCTACCAATTATTATCAAGCCCACCCTGCACAGTCGACTTTAGAAAGAATTAACAAGATTAAAATAAATTAAAAAGCAAATTAAAACGACAAAGCAAGAAAGCAAATTAAACACGAAGATTAATCAAAGTAGACAAGCCTAGGATTTTATTCTCCCCCCTATGTGATTATTATTCCCCCAATTCCTTCAATTATGCAAGCAATTAACCCGTATTATTAACCTAAGATGCTAAAATAATCATAACCCACTTCCGCGTGTATTACGATTCTAATACTCTAGATTCAATTACTATATTCCTTTGCAATTAATTCTAGAACACAGCATTAAGCACAAATTTCAATAATGGCTACCTAAGAGATTAACTATATTTCCTATGTTAATACCAAAAAGGCTCTTCTACCACAGTTCTAATTATTAACCCGATCTTCCGATTCATGCGATTAACAATAACATAAAAGCACATAAGGTGATCAAGTTCATGTACTTAATAAAACAAGTAGGAGAAATAATCTGGAATTAAAACTTGCATAAAATCATAGAAAAGGGTTTATAAATCACACATAGGGTTCCAAATAAAATCCTAGAAATAAGAAAATTAGCTACTCATGATTAAAGGAAAAACGCAAATAAAATAAGTCATAAACGATAAATCTATGCTTAGAGTCTTCGAATTCTTCGTCTTCGTTATTGCTTTGTTGCTCTTGAAATTGCGTAAAAAGATCCCCAATTGTGTGCTTGGCTTGGTCTTATATAGGGTGAAAAACTTGGGAAGAAGGCAGTTTCCTTGTGCAATTAAAATCCCTTTACTGCGCTGCCTCGGGGTCTCGGACGGCCGTCCCACAATTTGAACTAAAACTCGGACGGCCGTCCGAGCTTTAAATCTTCAGAATTTTGATTTTTTAACTTTTGGCCCATATTTTCTCCAAAATTGCAGCTTTGACCCCATACTTTTCCAATTCTTCAATTTGTACCTAAAATACAATAAATCAACCTTTTAAGCACCAATTATCGTTAAAACACACCAAAAGCTCAAATAAAAAGGTACGATAAAGTGTAAAAATATACACTTAACAACATCCGATAATAACTCCTCCTTGTGCTGAAATAGACCTTCTCCTCTCCAGTTATGATCGACAAAAAAGATCGTTCACAAAACCGACACTTTCATTAGTGGGTGCAAGAATTGATCTGCCCACGAAATACTCGAGAGTGAAAAGGTTGGTCAACAGATCGGGATAGAATAACTCGATAAGATCCAAAAAGGGATATGCAGAATTACGAATCATCATGACATCGGGAATTTCAACTGTGGCATCACCGTCGTTTACCTCGCCAGCATCGCCATTGTCGATTCTCAATATGCAGTCCGCAAATTCTCTTATTTCATCTGCATTGGCGGAAGAGGATGACGACTCAAGTCTCATGTTCTTATTCAACTTCATAACATTACATTGTATCCACAATGGTGATGAATTGACTATAACATGAACAATGTCTTGTCTCGATGTTTTCAACGCAATTTGCAGAATTTGTCGAAAGTCCCTCCCAAGAACTACAACCTTGCCTCCGAATGGCATATCTGAATCAAGTATAGATTTCATTGTTTTGTCGAGTGCTTCGAAACACTACCTGTGCATCATGGGTGCCTCGTCCCATATGATTAGCTTTGCTTTAGAGAACAATTCTTCATGTGGACTCTATTAGTTTGTTGCTGCATGTGGAACTCTCATTTACAATTATTGGCAGTCCAAATCTCGAATGAGCAGTTCTGCCATCGGGAAGTAAAAGCGAAACAATACCACTGGAAGCAACATTTATAACTATTTCTCTTTTTGAACGGATAGCAGCCGATAGAGTTTTCCATATGAAAGTCTTTATTGTTCCTCCATGTCCATAAAGAAATAACAGTCCAACTCTGTCATTTGTAACAGCATCCATGATATCATCGAACACTTTTTTCTGCTCATCAGTAATGGATGAGAGGTATTTCTTAAGTTCTTCACGCATCGCATCAACGTCATAGTCCAAATCGTCGCGAAACAATCTATCTACCGTTGCGTCTGTCATCGACCCAATTGGAATCGACATTAAGGGAAAGTTACTCAAGTTTGTATTGTTGCTTTGCAATATGTTTTCTATTTCGATCAGAGCGTAGTTTCTCAAAGTATAGTCGGACACATGTGGACCTTCAATATAGTATAATATGAAAAATTAACATAATGTGGCGATAATAAAAATATATACTTTTATCAAACATGTGTAATAAATTGTGTAAAAGTGTAAGATGTATTCTCATACCTGAATTGGTACGACGTTGTTGCAGTCTGTATGCAATATCCTCGGCGAATTCCATACAGCAACACCCCCACACATATTCCGGCCTGCTCATTTTATTTGCGACCAAATGTACGACGAATAATCGTCTCACATAGTCACCACTGGCCCACTCGTTTGCCTCTTTTATGCCAGCTATGTACTGCTTGTCGTCGTCTAGCAGTCCCAACGCAAAGCACGCATCTTTGAAAGTTGGGTAGACGTGATCCTCGACTTTCCTAAGATCATCGTAACACGTGCAACCTCTTTAAAAGTTCAGAAACACTCTCATGTAGTAGTCTGCACCCCTTCCCCGCGATACATTGGTAACCCTTCCTATCGAGAATCCTATCTTTCTCGGCATCCAACAGCCAGCTTTTACCTTATTGACAAATTTATGTGGAAACTCTCCATACCTCAAATTTCTAGTTTCAGGGTACAACTTATTCGCATGGAACCAAGCAAGGAACATCGTTTGCTTCACAGTTAGTCTATTCAACACATCAACTAATGAGTCATTATCTGTAAACATCAACCTAACCGCCGGTGGGTCTCTAAAGTGAATGTCAAAGTTAAATAACCTCCAAGCAGCCTCGCATGCCGAAAGATATCCCCTGTCGTAATACATCTTTTTCTCATTGCAACTTTCTGGAGTTGCACCTGGATTATATGATTGATAAAATACCATCGTGACCCGATCGTGTCCTTTGTTGACGTACTTGAATAAGTATTTTATATACTTATTCTTGTTGCAGAACTCGACATTAATGTGTGCCCTGTACTTTTTCAGTAGAGCAAGGTTATAAGGCACGACGAAACCATTGTCGAGATATGTTTTCTTCTTAACCATTGTCCTCCCATTTTCTCTTCTTCTATACACCGGATAACCATCTGCATCGGCATTAGTACGGTTGACAAAAATCTTTGGAAATCGCTTCGTGCAAATCTCGTCCTTCATGCATGGAGAGTTTTGATTAGGCAGACTGCACGGGCCGTGAATCGCATACTTCTCAACCAAATCGTGCATCTTACAGTCTGTTACCTTATCTGGGATTTTGGCACAAATGATTTTATCTATGTCTTTTGATGTCTTCGGTTTGTCTTCACTGTGAAGCCAAAGCAATATGTGCGCATGCGGGAGACCGCGTTTCTGAAAATCAATTGTGCAGACATCTGAAAATTTTACATTTTAAACGTATTTGGTATAAAAAAATTGTATACCGCGTTTTCAAATTGTATAAGAAATTGTATACCGCGGGAGACCGCATTTTCAAATTGTATACAATTTTTTTCAATGATTGACGCAAGAGTATATTTATACTATTATAAGAGTAGACAATGTGTAAAATATATAATATGTTATATTTTTAACTTATAAATTGATACTTAAATGCTCTAATGCGAGCAAATATTTTGCCCTTCTTCAAATCTAATATCAGACTGTCGAGCCTCGTCTTAAAAACTCGAGCAAGAATATCGGGACGGTCTTCAGGTCTCAAATTAGTACTGATCAACGCCCTTTGTATTTCCGGCCATTGTGGATTGCAGGTAGTAGTGATGAACAACGATGGAAATCCAATACAATTGTATATTTGAATAGCATCGACGAAGTTGTTAAACATGTATCCGTGGATCTTGGGTAAAAATGCCTGGTAGAATAACCCTCATACCAATGGGTCTAGCATCCGTATGTCCCTTCAAAATACTTTCCCCGATACCCTTGTACATGTCAACTCAACTTATCCTGGTTAAATCTTATAAATTTCAGTCTTTCCGATTCAACCATTAAAAATGCATCGACCATGAATTGTTGGGACAATTTTTTTGAGTACAAAAGAACCGCGTTGTCGCCAAATCTTTTCTAGATCCTGTAAGCAAAATATTGTCATATGGTTAACTTGTTACGTGTAAATGTACCACTCGCATGGTTAACTTGTTACGTGTAAATGTACCACTCGCTGATGTTTCCCTCAATGGTATATCATCTCTATACCCATCCTTACCGTAAGGAAATATTAACGGATACTGCAGTGGAAGATATAGGGGGTGCAACTCACTGATTCGCTGGAGCCTTTTCGACTGTGTCTCGACAACTATGTCTCTAACACCCCCCCTAAGTGTCAAAATTACCAACAATGAGTCCTGCGATTTCACTAGACATCGGCAGATTGTAAGTACAGCCATCCGTACTCCTTTTCTTTATGAATTTTAATTTGACATCTTTCATTCCTGTCTGTGAGAGTCTGTCTCAGGCAGCTCTGTAAGACTGAGCAAGCACATTTGAGCTGTCAACCATATCCTTCAATGTAGAAAAAATTTCAGGATCCAATTCGTTGGAACTGTCTCAGGATCTACAACGATAAAATCAAACGTAAAGTAAATGCCTTGTCAAATATATATATAAAAAAAAGAACATATAACTGAAAGTGATTTATACCTGACAACATCCATTTGATTCTTGACTTCATTCTCCGTATCAAATATATAAAGTTGAGCAAACTTGGGACACGATCCTTCATCTGGCAACAAACTACCCATTAAATGGTAGTTTTAGCCATGCAGTAGAAACGTGTACGGACCGGACCCTCTATTTATCGTAGTATGTATCTTTCCGCCAAAGAATGTGAATGAGAACATCATATTATACGAGTGTATGTGTTCTTGGAAATGCTTGCTTCTTCGATCGGTACCAAATAGGAGAATCTTTAGGAGATTTGGTGCTTCTATTAAATTGGGCAATTCGACTTTTGCTCCGTTACAGCAGATTGAAAACTTAGGATTTGATGTACCATTTTTCTTATCGATCCTTTCCCCATACCACATCACTGCGCTACGTGATTGGCATTTGTACGACTGGTCACCAAGATCATCGTATTCTACGCAGGACAAAGACATTCGTTGTTACGATGAAAACGACATGTTATCATACTTAATTAATATTGGACTACTTACCATCATCATAATCATTAAAAGGTTTCGTCATTTGATACATATTCCGATTCTATTTAAATAAAAAAAACCATAATGATATCAATTGAATATTACGAACCATTTATCTACGACGAATTTTACGTCATAATTGTGAACATACCTCCATTGTCCGAAGTAATTTTCCGTATAGTCTGTAAATATTCATCGACCAAAGTGACAGATGTTGAATCCATATCCAAACCACATGCAACAATATGAATGGTTTTTTTGACACTTCAATATCCTCTTTCTGGCATGAACCGAAGAACTGTAAATTATTCAATAATTAAAAAAAATATTATACTTTTACTATATTGGATACGGTAACATATTAACAATAAAGCTGTGTTACATACTTGTATTAATTTTGTGACTCAGACATATTACGAAAATATACCTTTAGTTGGTTTCGTAGTATTTATCAGCATAAGTATTTTGCACACTGCCGATGCTATGTATCCCATCTATCTCTTAAGGACTGTTGGAAATATTATTTAAGACATTCGTAAGAAAATGTTGAATAATTCTTTTAATGATGCTAAGTAATCAATTGCGTGTAAACCTTCATAATTTGATGCAGTATTGTTATATGCCATCTCACGATTTCTCTTATAACTTTTTTTGTCATTTGTATATGTACATGACATACTTTTATCATTTAGAGTTCGAATTTTTCCTTTATACTGGGCAACTCTCTTGACAGTGTATTCCAAATATGTTTACATAAATAAAAGTATCATCCTTTAGAATAATTTATATATTAAATTATGTCACATATTTGTTATATATATATATATATATATATATATATATATATATATATATATATATCATGCATGTGTGTATATATAAATGTAAATATAACTACAGTTTGATTTTCGTCATTACAAATGGTAATATTGTTCGTACCTGTTATTGCGACATATTTCACAACGCTTCCACTGTGCATGTCAGTTCTAATTACTGAAATACATTCCAGTAATTTAATTCATTTAATACTGATGTATTTATATTAAAAAATGTAAGGCGAATTAAGTAACATGAAATGTATGTAAAATACGAATATACTAAATAATCATTACCATTTGTAATATCGAATAGGATTAAATTGTTGGGTGTAGTCGGTGATGTTGTGTTATTTGGTGTATATAATTCAAGATCTTTGAATCAAATTCCAGCTCTCTGCCTAGATCGAAACTTCTCTGTGTTGTAAAAGTTTGATTTATCGATTAAAATTCGCAAGAACCTCCATTTTTTTCGAATGATATTTGACTGAATGTATATAATAATGATGCACAATACTAACTTTTATTAATTGAATATTGTTAAATGATATTTAAAGTAAACATTTATATTAACTGAACGAATAAATGCATAATTTAATTGACCTCAGGGGTCCATTGACTTATTTTCCTTGTCATTTCTAACCGTTTGCATATTATGAGTGTATTCATCATCTGTATGAATAAATTAAAAATATTATTACATCCAATGATACATATATTATTGTATAACAAACGTAGGTAAACACATATTGACAATAAATAAATAAAAATTAACAAAAATAGAAAATAAAGAAATAAAAAAATGATACCAACCATTTGTCATATCAGATAGAATTAAATTGTTTGTTGTGGTTGGTGTTTTCATAATATTAGATGGACACAATCCATCATTTTTAGTTCCATTTACGCAGCCACGGATCGATTGAAACTCCTTCGTGGTCTCATTATTTGATTTATCTATCAAATAAGACCCATATGAGAGTAACATATTAATAACATGATTCGTAAAATTAGGATTTTTGTAACTTTTGTATATTAACCTCCGTGTGTTGTTCTCCACCCACTAATTAGTTCCTAATTTTAAGGATGGGCAAGGACCTTAAACAGTAATGAAATAACAACACTTATTCCAAATTACATAAACATTAATAATATAATAAAGTTATTAGAGTTTACAGATAGTATCTGAAATCAACAAGGGATGAAATTCTTTAATGTAACATTTGAAAAATAATCTCTACATATGAATATTCCTACACGTGAGTGATTCAAGATAAAAACATTCTACGGATAACAAATGAACTTTTAAAAATAGAATTATTGAGTCAAACATTAAATATTAATTCAAATAAATAAATAGTGCAAAATACCCAAAACAAACGAAAAGTAAAAGGTCTTATCGAATAAAACCACGAACTAAAACACAGTTCGACCGAGAAAAAAGTTTTTTCAAAGGAAACAATAAGTCATTCTTAAAATCAAGGTTGTTATTCCGCTTTTTCCTCTTTGATCTTCTTCGAGAGAGCAGTGGTCGAATGCATTGGGTTTTCTCATCCTCTTGCGAATGCAGACTGAAATCCAAACTTCTCTTTATTGGAGTGACTTCAACTGCCTAGGAATCGAAAACTAAATCCTTGGAAACCGTTAAGGACTCGTTTTCCTAGATTGAAATGTTACATATTCCATTAATAAAATACCGTTGAACGGGGCGTTGTGAATTAATACTAATGTCTTAGTAAATTGGAAACTACCAACCTTTGATGACAACATACATACCGAAGAAATATCATCAACACTTGCATGGGGTGAAGTAGTATTAACTTGGTGTATATACATATTAAACTTGAAATATTGTAATCGGATATAAGAAATGAAAACTATGTCAGAGAAAATAATATTAAATTTAATACTTCTTCCAACTGGTACTTATGAATGAATAAGTAATAGCATTGTCGTTCCAGATTATTAGAATACTATAAGTAGAATTTTCAGGGTGATAAATGTTATTGTGTTTGACTAGGGGTGAGTCGGGACGGGATTTCGGGAATTCGGGATTTTCGGGATCGGGATTTCGGGATTCGGGATAGAATTTTTAAATCCCAATCCCGTCCCATACTATTAAATCCCGATAATATCGGTATCCCTAAATATTTCGGGAATTCGGGATTGGGATCGGGAATCCCATATTTTGCCTAAAACACTAAGAAATATTGTTTTTTTTTTCCATTAGTATTATTTTATACACTAAACCAATTTGAATATATTATATACATACTATTGTTCTTGCACTATTTAGTTTTACCACAAAACTTGGAACAAATAAAATTTTAAAATTTTAAAAATAAGTTGAAACGATATATTATATTGTATTTCTCATATATATATATATATATATATATATATATA
>NW_012192876.1:738457-763717 GCF_000504015.1 Erythranthe guttata | reverse complement strand
GTTAAGGAAAACTTTCGACCCAAAAATAATTAGAGAAAACCCCATTCGCTAATATTCCACCCAAATGCAATTTTCATAATTCCAAAACTATCCTTAATTTATCTACTATACCATTATACAACCATAATCTTATTTTCTATGTTCTTCTCATGCGTCTGTTTTTTTTTTCAATTATACTTTTTCCACATAATTCTCTAGTTTATTCTCTCTTGATCGGAAGATGAAGAACCAACCACCGGCTTCACCGCCAGAACAACGGCGCCAATCCCGTTAAATTTGTCGTCGTCGTCACCGTTGGGATTAATCCATCTTCTCCGCCTTTTGGTTCCCCCATTTGAGACATCTCTTCCTACTTCTCCCGATCTCTACCCTTCGCGGAATTAGGAATTTTGCAGATCTGAACAGAAGCCCTAACGATCATGATGATTTTGATAGAGATTTTGAATTCGATTACCATGATTGCTACATTCGCGGCGAAAAAGAGGTAAAATTATCGATTTGTTGCCAGAATCGGATTTTGATGGGTGGTGGTTCAGCTTTGGTTGGTGGTGCGGGTTGTGATTTACTTTATTTGTAATAAAAAACCGTCAGAATATCGAAGTGGGGTGGTGATGGTTTGATGTGCAGATGTAGGGTTTTTTTGGTACAAAGAGCGGAGGACAATGCGGCTAGAGAAATTCGCGCAGGCTGGATCCTTAATCGACTATGCTTCATCATAGTCAATTAAGTTAATGGACTGCTTTGGTAGTCGATTAAGGTTACTCGATTTCATTTTTTTAATTCGTTTTTGGATTTTTGTGTACTGATTTCGATTTGTATAAATCAATTACAATTTATGTATATTATTTGTTTTGTAAAAAAAATATTCATTTTCTTGTTTATGTAGTTGTGTTCTTTTATTTTTAGTAGTCAGTTCCTTAATCGACTATGTTTCATTATAGTCGATTAATATGCTTTATAGTCGATAAATGTAATAGATACGAAAAAAACCAAAAAAAAATAAAGAATGGCTGATGGTCGGTGATAGTGCTGATGAGGTGGCATGGACATAATTAGAAAAATGGATGTTTGAAATTAGAAGTGGGCTTGTTGATTGTGATGCAATGAAAGGAATCGAGCTATCTGTTGATGCCCCAAACATAACCACTTTTGGATATGATGGAGACTTTATCCCATCCATCTCTTTTGCAACTGTTACTTCCACCGAATGGAGTTCGGATATTGATCTAACATATGACCGTTCGTATGATGCTTCTTCGTGGTTCATTAAGCTACATGAACTGCTCAAGTCATTAAGCCAATCTGAAATTTCTCTGAATTTTGATCGTTATTCTCGGAAATCTGATAGGGACATAATTCGAGAAAACATTAATTTGGAACCTGCATCTGTTGTGGTGGAGAAATTGAAGTACGGTTGCACACCTTTATCTTCGATTTCATCTCTTTTGAATGGTGTGTTTAGTATTTGTCGTCCGAGAAACATCGAAGACGGCCTCTGCGGAGACAAAGGGGAGAGGAAAAGGATCAAGCGTCTGTGGACGATTCTAACGAAGAGAAAAATTAGAAAGAAAGATCGGTGCTCGCGCGGGTTGTGGTTTCGAGAATTGGAGGAAGTGAGAATGGAGATTTATGACGATAACCGAAAAGAATGGTATCCGACAACTCTGTCCGAATTGCCAAAGTACAATGACAGTAGTAATCGAAAAGAACGGCAGCCGATAAGTTTGATGGAATCGTCAGACAACGATGACGAAGATAATCACAAAGAATGGCATCCCATGAGTTTGTCCAGATTTCCAAACGAGAATCAAAGGGAATCTGTTAGGATTCGGTTTGCATTGAAATGGATACAAGATTAACTAGATGTTTGTTCTTCTTGTTCTGTTAATGTTTTTCTTTTCTTTTTTTCCTATTCTTTTAATTGGCGAAATAGTATTTTTTTTTTTTAAGTTTGTGGAGTGGTTTTGCAGTTTTTTAAGAATCTTCCTAAATTTTACATTCTATACATTAGATTTACATAGTTACGGTTAATTAAAAATATTCAAGCGATATTTTCTCAAGAAATTCTGTATGGATTTTCCCTTTTATTTTAATTATAAGTGAAACAAGATTTCCAAAAATCCTACAATTTCTGATGTCTCCTATCTGTTTCCTATCAATTAGACTTTGTTTTCAATAGAGTTGGTCACGATTTTGATCCAATTTGTCGAACTTTCATCATGCACATAGATTCTTGCCTTGACAAAACTCATGGAGATATTGATTTGTTTTCATGAACATCCGGTTTTTATATTTTACCGGATGTCGAATGGAATTAATGTTCTTTATGTTGCTCTTATATAAATGGCACCGAACTAATGGTGAATGAAAAGGGAAAACACAAGTGAAACTCTCAAAGGAAATCAACCCCTCGGAAAACGTTCTTTTCGAAGATGAACCCAAAACCAAATCCCCTTTGTTGAAAGAGGCTGCTTTCTTATGCTTGTTGGCTTGAGCTTGATACTTCTCATTCTTCTTAAGTATTCGATTTCGTACATTTTCGTGCAACTGTTTTATCTCCTCAACTCGTTTTTCTGCATCACCACTGAATTGATGTGTAGTAGGAATCGGCGATAAATCCAAAGGGCTGATTGGATTTCTTCCATAGACAACTTCAAAAGGACTTACTCCCGTGGTTTGACTTGTCGAGCGATTGTACGAGAATTCAGCTTGAGCCAACGACAGATCCCATTGCCGTATTTTCGACCCGACTAAGCTTCTCAGCAAGTTTCCCAGGCTACGGTTAACCGTCTCAGTTTGCCCATCCGTTTGCGGATGATGAGAAGTACTAAATTGCAAGATAGTGCCCAGCTTTCTCCAAAGAGTCCTCCAGAAATGACCAACAAACTTTGTGCCACGATCAGAGGTGATCGTTTTTGGAATACCGTTCAGTTTCACAATTTCTTTAGAGTAAAGATGAGCAATATGTGATGCACCTAGAGTTTTAGCACATGGTACAAAGTGTGCCATTTTAGAAAATCCATCGACCACGACCATAATAGAATCATTACCCCTTTGTGTTCGAGGTAAACCAATAACGAAGTCAATACTAACTTCTTCCCAGTGTGCTGTAGGGACTGGAAGTGGAGTATATAAGCCCCGTATTTTGTCCATGGCTTTTTGCTAGGTGACATGTTCGGCACCTCTTAACATGTCGAACGACATCTCTCACCATCTTAGACCAATAAAACTGTTCTTGTACCAGATTAAGGGTCTTGTCTTGACCAAAGTGACCGCCAAGTCCACCACCATGAGCTTCTTCCACTATTGATTCTCTAAGTGAACAATCTGGAATACATAATCGAGCCCCTTTGAAAAGAAATTCATCTTGTAACATAAAAACACCAACATAAGCATTAGAACAATCTGCCCAATTTTTTCCAAAGGTTGGATCATCTTTGTAAAGGTCCTTTACAACTTCAAACCCAATAACTTTTATTCCCATTGTAGTTAAACAAGAGTGCATTCGACTCAGTGCATCAGCAACCTGATTATGTTTACCAAATTTGTGCCTAATATGAAAAGTATAGGATTGAAGAATTTCGACCCATCTAGCATGTCTACTTTTCAACTTGTGTTGGCCGTTAATAAATTGTAATGCTTCATGATCTGAGTATAAGACGGACTCTTAGGATATGAGATAATGGTGCCAGTGATTCAAAGTACGAATGATAGCATAAAACTCCTTATCATAAGTCGAATACCTCGTGCGAGAATTGGTCAGTCTCTCACTAAAATATGCAATTGACTTTCCTTCTTGACTTAAAACTGCACCAATGCCAATATTTGAGGCGTCACAATCGATTTCAAACACCTTCTCAAAATCAGGGAGCCCCAATGTTGGAGCCTCGGTCATTTTTTTCTTGACAAGCTCGAAATTTCTTTGGGCTTCAAGGTTCCATTTAAAGGTGCCTCCTTTCAAACATTTTGTAATTGGAGAAAAGATAGTGTTGAATCCTTTGACAAAGTGTCGGTAGAAGGAAGCAAATCCATGAAAACTTCGAATGTCGTGTATTGAAGTAGGAATATGCCAACTTGTGATAGCCTCGACTTTGCTAGGATCCACCATTACGCCTTCGCTTGAAATGACATAGCCTAAAAAGACTAATTTATTTGTTATGAATTCACACTTCTTTAAGTTAGCATACAACTTTTGTGCTCGCAAGACTTGAAACACCCGACGAAGATGCTCAATATGTTGTTCTTGATCTTTGCTATAAACAACAACGTCGTCAAAATAGACAACCACAAATTGGCCAATAAATGATTTAAAAATATGATTCGTGAGTCGCATGAAAGTACTTGGGGCATTAGACAAACCAAAAGGCATTACCATCCATTCGTAAAGGCCGTCTCGGGTTTCAAAGGCGGCTTTCTACTCAGCCCCTGGTCTCATGCGAATTTGATGATATCCACTTCGCAAATCAATCTTGGAAAATATTTTAGCACCATGAAGTTGATCGAGCATATCATCAAGGCGAGGGATGGGAAATCGATATTTTATGGTAATCTTGTTCACGGCCCGACTATCCACACACATTCTCCAGGAACCATCCTTCTTTGGTACAAGAAGTGCCAGGACAGCACATGGGCTCATACTTTCCTTGATGAAACCCTTAGATTTTAACTCATCAACTTGCCACTGAAGCTCCTCGAACTCCTTCGGGCTCATCCTATAGGCTGCCTTGTTAGGGATAACGGCACCAGGGACAAAATCAATACAGTGTTGTATGTCCCGCACTGGTGGTAGACCTGCTGGAATATCATGTGGTACAACATCTCCGAATTCTTGAAGTAGAGGTTGTACAAGTGGATGAAATTCAAGTCTTTCTTTATTCTCTTCAAGAACTACCAGAACATAAGCCTTTTGTATTTCTTCTACGGCGGCAAGAAATTCTGTTTTTGATAGTAAATTGTTGTTCCCTCCTCCATTTGAAGGCTCGGGATTGCTATCAAGCTTGCTCGGACCAAGCACATTTTTCACACCATCTTTCTCGAAAGAGTAAGTATTTTAAAAACCATAATGCATCGCTCTTCTAGCATACTGCCATGGCCGACCCAATAATAGATGGCAAGAATCCATTGGAACAACATCACACCACACTTCATCTTTATAAGTCTTGCCAATTGAAAATTGAATTAAACACCGTTTACTCACTTTTACCTCATTTCCTTTGCGCAACCAAGATAACTTATAGGGGTGAGGATGATCAGTGGTCTTGCGATTCAACCTTTCCACCATTGTAGTAGACACAACCATTTCACAGCTTCCACCATCAATTATTACGTTACACACTTTTCCCAGGGAAGTGCACCTTGTACGGAATATATTATTGCAAAGCCATTTATATTCTTCCATGTGGATAGTATTTAAGCTTCGACGAATGACTAAGTTTTCTCCTTCGTCGCCATAAGTTACTTCTTCATCAAAATTAGGCCCACCATCATCTAGGGCGTCTTCTTGCACCAAAAAATCGTTTGATTCTTCTACTATGGTCACAATCTTTCTATTTGGGCAATCAGAAGCAATATGGCCTAGGCCTTGACATTTGAAACAACGAGTATTAGAGAGTCTATTAGGACCAGAAGATCCCTCTTGCTTTGTGGGTTTTGATGTTGTAGTCTTGCTAGTTGAACCTGAATTAGGTGAAGAAACAACTCCTCGAGGTTTGTTTCCCTCACGTGCCCATGACCTCGAGCAACTACCACGTTTTTCTTTAATTTGCTTTTCCACCTTCAGTGCTAGCTTCACTACATCAGTGTAAGTCCAATATGGTTGCAATTGGACAATATCACTAATCTTCGGGTGTAATCCTGCGATATAATGAGCAATTGTTTGTTCTTCCGGCTCGATGAGATCACATAGAATTCGAACATTATCAAATTCCGTTGTAAACTCTTCCACTGACAACTCATTTTGCCTCAGGTTGTGATACTTGACGAAGGTATCTTGCCGATAATTATCTGGGATAATTTTTTTTTTTTTTTGAATTCTTTTCTCATTTTTTCCCATGTGACAATCTGTCTCTTGCCGTCTCAGGCACGTTGCCTTTTCAAGTGCTCCCACCAAATGGATGCATGTTGATGATGCTAAAATATAGCTCACCTAGGGTGGTGTAGAAAATGAACTGGGAGAGAAAAGCGGATCAGTAGCTTGACAACTTGATGATCCTGAGGTACCTGCGATCATAGAACACGTGAATTAGCCCGGGGGGTTGATCCGGCGGAAACCCCTCTGATGCTCAAGTCAGACGTGCTGATAGTAGAAATAGTCCAGAGAATACGTATTGTAGTATTGCTCAGTTAATAGGACGTACCTTGAAGAATGAGTTCAAACCTTTATTTATAGCTTAGCTGAGATTGTCGGGCCCAAACCTTGCTTGAAGGTGATTGGGCCTCGGTGATAGTGGTCTTCGATATTGGGCTCGTGGCCTAGTAGGTAAATAATTTGTAGGCCCATTGGGTTGGACCAATTAGTCATATCATTAAGCCCCCCACTCTCGAGTCGATGTGGGGGTCATGTTGAAATGGGTGACAGATCGTGTCGAGAGGAAAATTTTTAGTAGTCGATGGTGTGCGAAAACGCGTTGGAGCATGTGTCGGAGGGGCGTGAATGCGCGTTGGCGCGTAGCGCTACCAAGTTGTCGCTATGTAAGTTATTTGAGTCGTCGGTGTTGTCCCGCGACGATGTAGTAACGAATTATCTCCTCGTGGGAGTTGTCTCGTCGCGGGGTAATATATTTGATCGAGTTATCTCCTCGTGGGAGTTGTCTCGCGATAATGTGGTAGCACGGATCAAGTAATCTCCTCGTGGGAGTTGTCTCGTCGTGGGGTAATAGAGTTGATCGAGTTATCTCCTCGTGGGAGTTGTCTCGCGATAATGTAGTAGCACGGAGCTAGTATTCTCCTCGTGGGAGTTGTTATTTATCGACATTGTCAATGTTTTGACGCGTTGCTTGTATGTATTTACATATAGCTTTGTGCGTGATGTACTTGAGAAGGGGATCAGGCTCTCAAGAGTTTTTTATGGGGATCGTGCCCCTTTTTAGACCTCGTGGGTCGTAAGTATGTTTGGACCGTGGCCACGTTTTAATGAAAGATCCATCGAAAACAAGTAGATAAATTTTGAGTAATCAAGCTGGCCAGTCTATATAGATTCTCATAATATCTCTAAGTGTTTCTAGGGTCGTAATCGTGCTAACTTGAGCTTGCGATTATGTAGTACATTGCGAGCGAGTTGTCTCTTCGTGAGAGTTGTCTTGCAGCGAAGTTGTATGAGCATTGGATGACGCGTGATTGAGGAGCGTGTGGATTGAGGTTGCTCTGAGCGAGATGTCTCCTCGTGGGAGTTGTCTCGCAGCGAGTCTTATTATCGAGCGAGGTGGTTGCACGTGGGAGTTGCCTTGCAACAGATTTGTAGTATCGAGCGAGTTGGTTGTACGTCGGAGTCGCCTTGCAACGGATTTGTAGTATCGAACGAGTTGGTTGTACGTGGGAGTCGTCTCGCTGCGGGTTGTGGTATCGAGTGAGTTGGCTCCTCATGGGAGTTGTCTCGCTGCGGGTTCGTAGTACCGAGCGAGTTGACTCCTCGTGGGAGTTGCCTCGCTGCGGGTCGTAGGATGGAACGAGTGATCTCCTTGTAGGAGTTATCTCGCTGTGGGTGCGTAGACCCGAGGGAGTAGACTCCTCGTAGGAGTTGCCTTGCAACTGATTTGTAGTGCTGAGCGAGTTGGCTCCTCGTGGGAGTTATCTCGCTGTGGGTCCGTAGACCCGAGGGAGTTGACTCCTCGTGGGAGTTGCCTCGCAATGGGTTATATGACTAAGCGAGTTATCTCCTCGTGGGAGTTATCTCGTTGTGGTTTCCTAGACCCGAGGGAGTTGGCTCCTCGTGGGAGTTGCCTCGCAAGGGGTTATATGACGGTGCGAGTGGTCTCCTCGTGGGAGTTATTTCGCTATGGTTTCGTAGACCCGAGGGAGTTGGCTCCTCGTGGGAGTTGTCTCGCTGCGGGTTGTAGGGCGGAGCGAGTGGTCTCCTCGTGGGAGTTATCTCGCTATGGGTGGTAGGATGGAGCGAGTGGTCTCCTCGTGGGAGTTATCTCGTTGTGGGTTGTAGTACCGAGCGAGTTGACTCTTCGTGGGGTCTCGCGTGCGCGATTTTACCCTCTTTTTTTTTTTTTTTGTGGTTGATGTTCACCTCTTGGGATGTTCTATTTTTTTAGTGGGGAGATTATACTCGTCTCTTGAGATGTGATGTGAACCCACTTGGGGTTGAAAGGTAAGGGTGATGCCCAACCTTGGGATGGGTTAACCACCCACTGTCGGATGAGGCGCTCGAGACCTATGGTCTGAGGTGGATGCACACGGTTGTGTCGTTGCTTCAGTGACAACACGAGTTGAAGCTTTCGCGGTCGTATGCTGAAGGTCCTTATCGGTTATCTGAACCGTTAGAGGAGCAAGTAGAAGTTGATATTGTTGAAGTTTCGGCGATCATACGCTGAAGGTCCTCTTCGGTTATCTGAACCGTTCGAGGGGGGGCGGAAGTAGACCCCCAGAGAGTCGATGACCCATGGCGAACGAAATATTTTGGGGGCACTATAAACCCCCAGGGAGTCGATAACCCTTGGCGAACGAAATATTTTGGGGGCATATGTAAGCCCCCAGGGAGTCGATAACCCTTGGCGAGCGAAATGTTTTGGGGGCACTGTATACCCCCAGGGAGTCAATAACCCTTGGCGAACGAAATATTTTGGGGGCAGATGTAAGCCCCCAGGGAGTCGATAACCCTTGGCGAGCGAAATGTTTTGGGGGCAGATGTAAGCCCCCAGGGAGTCTATAACCCTTGGCGAACGAAATATTTTGGGGGCAGATGTAAGTCCCCAGGGAGTCGATGGCGGTGGTGCCATAGGTGGCTCCACATGTGGAGCAGGTGCTGGTATCGCGTTGGGAGAATTTGCTCCCATCGTGGCGATATATTGGGTCACGGCCTCTGTGGCAGCGTGAGTTGAAGCTTCTGCTATCATGCGTTGAAGCGCATCCTCGGTTATTTGAACCATTCGAGGAGCAGGGAGTGGTGGATCGGCGAGTGGTGGGTCCCGAGGGGGGATCACCTGAACCTCGCGAGGCGGATCCATGGGACGTGGAAGAGGTGGCAAGTAAGAGCCTCCACGAGGTGGGAGGTCGTTAGCTGTGTCATTTTCTCTCCGAGCAGACGCCTCAGGAGGATCTTGTTGGCTACGTGATCTGGTTTGCATCGTTCCTACAGACGGCGCCAAAATGATGATGCTAAAATATAGCTCACCTAGGGTGGTGTAGAAAATGAACTGGGGGAGCAAAGCGGATCAGTAGCTTGACAACTTGATGATCCTGAGGTACCTGCAATCATAGAACACGTGAACTAGGTCGGGGGTTGATCCGGCGGAAACCCCTCCGATGCTCAAGTCAGACGTGCTGATAGTAGAAATAGTCCAGAGAATACGTATTGTAGTATTGTTCAGTTAATAGGACGTACCTTGAAGAATGAGTTCAAACCTTTATTTATAGCTTAGCTGAGATTGTCGGGCCCAAACCTTGCTTGAAGGTGATTGGGCCTTGGTGATAGTGGTCTTCGATATTGGGCTCGTGGCCCAGTAGGTAAATAATTTGTAGGCCCATTGGGTTGGACCTATTAGTCATATCACATGTTTTTTTAGCTTGAGAGCTACTATCTTTACCTTGCGATCTTCCTCAATGTCTTTGTGGTCGAATATTCTCTCAACTGTATTGATCCAATTAATGAATTCAGGAATTTCGATTCTGATATCAAAGTTCTTTTGCGAACCAAAGTTTCTTCTTCGACGGTGTGGTATAGACTCATCACCAGATGACTGATCATGAGCACTAGCAAAAGGGTTGGTATCTTCCAAATCAGGCACTGACTCGTGACGAAAATCATCATGATCCAGAGATTCGAAGCGCTCTAAACGCTGCTGGAGTTGCTGCACTTGTCTCCTTAGTTCATCCATCTCGATGTCACGAAGATCTCGTTCTCGCTCTTCATGATAGTCATGGTTAAGGGGGGGTCGTCCACCACGGCCTCTACGTCTCCCAGCCATGATCGTCAAGCTCTGATGCCAAAATGTCACCGAACTAATGGTGAATGAAAAGGGAAAACAGAAGTGAAACTCTCAAAGGAAATCAACTCGCCACTCAATGGAAATCCACCAAAGAGATAAGAGAAGAAAGTTTATAAGCTGTTATTTATATAAATTATTTTCAACTCCAAAATTGAACTGCTCAATACAATGAGGGAGGAAGTATTTATAAGTCAATCAAAGAATGAAAATTAAGAGTCATTCATGAACGGCATTAGTAAAAGTTTCTTGAACTACCAAGTTAATGACCCTGTGAATCCCTTGTCCATATTCGATGTCAAATGGATTGTCCAGATTCGGTGTCGATAAATTACACATATTTATCATGTGCGATGCACATCAAAAATAAAAACAATGATTAGTTTAATACATGACAATAATAATTAATTATAATAAATTTTATTAGTGATATCGAAACAATATTAATATTTATACAAATTTAATAATACAAACTCAGTTTGAAAAAAAAATATATAAACTTAATTGTTATAATTAGTGGGAAAGCCAGCATAGGGCCAGGGGGCCATGCCCCCCTCAAGTTTAATTTTTTTACTACTATACAGAACTTCGAAATGTAAAAAATGGAGGAAATGGTTCGTCGGCCAGCTGTTCAACCAACCTCAATTGGAAGAAAATATGGGGCCTAGATATTCCACCAAACATACGTATTTTTATTTGGCGAGCCGGCTTGAACATTTTGCCGACGAATGCTGAACTATTCCGGAGGAAAATCGCGAACTCCCCACTTTGCCCGCGATGTCAGGTTGAGGAAAACATCTTGCATATCACCCATGCTTGCCGAGGTATGGGTACTATCTGGTCAAGTCATCCTTTTTCTTAAATCCATATGGTCTGTGCACAAAATTTCGGAGCTTGGCTAGAGCACAATATGCCGCTTTTTTTGTCGGAGGTTCTAAAACTGGCCGTTGTGGTATGTTGGCTTGCATGGAAATAATAGAAATAATGAAATCCATGACGAGAAGATAATAGAGCAGAATGATATTATTGTACGGAGTTCTTTGCTTCTCTCACTCTATCACAAAGCAAATATCACAACGATTGTACCATATGAGGGTCTGGAAACCTCCTCGTTTGGGCACAGTCAAGATAAACTTCGATGTAGCCTTTTCGGTGGGATTGGCATGGAAGTTGCATGTCTAGCTGGACGGCCTAAACCAGTAGAGGGGGAAGCGTGTGTGGCGTTATATGCAATTAGGAAAGCTAAGGCGGCAGGCTGGAATTCGATTATAGTGGAAGGAGATTGCCTTTCGGAGCTCTTATTGACGAATGTTTATTTCTTGCATGCGTCTTCTTTTAGCTTTATCTCGTTTGAATTTGTGAAGCGATCCGGCAATTGCCTAGCAAATGCCATAGCTAAGATGTCTATTTCTTCTTGTAATGAAGGGTTCTTCCTTCCTTCAGACTTGGCATCATATGCCTAATAATATCGTTCATTTTTTCTTCAAAAAAAGAAAAAAAGAAAAGAAAATAGGAGAATAAAGTAATAATAATAACAATTAAAAAGATATAGAGGCAGTGGATTATGATTGTGATTGCCGAGATTTGGTGTGAAAGTAATTAAAAAAAAGGGGGCTATTTGATTAAATTCGTTCTTTCAATTTCGGTACAGTGATATATTGCAAATTTAAATCCCATATTTGAGAGAACCCCTTCCATAATAAAATGGGATTTTTCGACAAAACCCTCTGGTTATACATGTGCATTTACAAGGAGTCCATTTTTTTTTTAGATTTTAAAATAAATCCAAATCATTTTTAATTAATTAAAATTAAGAGTAAACTGCAAAAAGTACCCCTGTGTAATTTCCAAATAGCAAAAACCCCCCTATGATAAATAAACTAGCAAAAACCCCCTTGTGAAATTTAATCAAAGGCAAAAAACCCCCCAATTTACTTACGTGTGTCTCACTCGCGGGTTGCGCGACTGGTAGTTGGTTTTTGGACGTGAAATGACGAAATTGACCCTAAAATGTATTTATATGTATATATTATATGTATATATATTTTCCTTTTAATTTAATTGTTTAGAAATTAAAATATTGTTAAAAAAATAGTAAATAATCAAATTGAAAAATTATTAAAAATTTGTTAATCAAATAAAATATATATATTTTTTAATACATAATAATGTAATTTAAGTTTTCTTTTTGATGTAGAGATAATTTAAAATATATACAAAAATTATGTGATCATAAAAATAAAAATAAAAATAAATTAAATACCCCATTATACTTTTATAATTAAGATATAAGAAAAATAAAATAATTAAAATATTTAAAAAATATAAGAATTTATTAATTGCAAAATCCCAGGGGTATTTGTGTCTTTTTATATGAAGTCAACACTCAAATGAGAAATGGGCCGAGTGTGCTTTATTATTCCAATTTTGTCCTTTCTTCTCCCATTTTTTCTCTCTTCTCAACCGTCCCTTTCTTTCTCTCACATCTCCCTCCTTTTACGTATCTTTTTAATTCCTCTTTTCTCTCATTGACTTTCTCTCTCTCCCTCTCTCTCTTCTCTACTACATTCACTTTCTCTCTCACCCTCCCTCTCTTCCCTGATACGTCTCTTTCTATTTCTCTTTTCTTTACCAAAATTAACGGATCCATAGCCGCCGCATCTTCATGGCTATCATTGGTTCACGTTCAGATCTGTTTTCTGACGAAGCAGCATCCGCCGCTACAGTCTTGCAATATTGTCTCGGAGCCTCATGCTCATTTCATTGGTTCACATCTAATTCTTCAAGGAAACATACGGCTAGTGATAGTTGTATTGTGGAAATTCCTTTTTAGGGAAATTGAATTTACACGGAAGGTATCCATATGCGACTATTGAGATCATTTGAGACTTTGGGCGTAATTGTGAAAGTGTTGGAATTACTTACCGACGGATAAATAATTTAACGGTGGTGAATTTTGGTCATAAAATTATTGTACATAAATGATCATTGACTACTATAAATTTGTAGTTAACTATCACAATTTACAGTTAACTATTAAAATTTCATAGTTAACTTTCACTATTTTGTAGTTGACTAACACAATTTTATAGCAAACTAATAGAATATTATAGTTGAGATCGTTTTGGGACTTTGGACGTAATTGTGAAAGTGTTGGAATTACTTGTCGATGGTTGAATAATTTGAGGGTGGTGAGTTTTGGTCTTAAAATTATGGTATATAAATGATTATTGACTACTATAATTTAGTAGTTAACTATCACAATTTACAGCTAACTATTAAAATTTCGTAGTTAACTTTCACTATTTTGTAGTTGACCGACACAATTTTATAGCAAACCAGTAGAATATTATAGTTGACTACTAAAGTCAGTAGTTAATTCATTAATTTAGTTGTTCACTAATATATCGTAGATCTTTCCAAACAAAAAGAAAAGGTAAAAGTAAAATAATTAAAAAAGAGAGAGAGAGAGAGAGAGAGAGAGAGAGAAAAAAAGGATTAAAATAATTAAAGAAGATAGAGAGAGAGAGAGAAAAAACACAAGTTGGTTGACCGATCCTATTTAAAGGGAGGGGGTCTAGATCAAAAGAAAAATGTAGGGATACTATTGAGATACGTAAAGTGGAGGGGGTTGCACCATATTAAAAAAATGCTTGGTACCTAGTTCTAATATTTTTGCTAATAAGGGGGTTATGCCTCATTAACCCTAAAATAAAACCCGAAAAACTACTGTACGCTGAATTAATTAAAACCAGAATATTAGCATATAATCATACATTTTTTTTCTCTTGATCTAATGCAAAATAAATTATAATATTGGTTTAGTGTCATGTTCAACAAGTTCATTAGAGTGCTTGAATTTTTTATTTTCATATGTGTTATAATTTCCATTCGGAGAAGTTTGATTTTCTAATTTCTTTATTTATTTTTCTTTGCTTCTCATATATGTTATGATTTTCTTTTCTAACAAAAAAATGTTTCATCCTGTTCAAGTAATGGTAGGGTATGTTTTCGACATTGGTGGTGTATGATGTTCTTTGTATATTTTTTTGTTAAAAAATCAATGAAACAGACCCTTGTGATCTCTGTGGCGCGAAATTCTCTGTTTTGTCGTCACCTAGCTGTACTATTATGTAGTGATATTTTATAAGTTTATAGTGGATTTTTGTAATGAAATTCGTTAATTACATAGTGGTTTTCGTTAAATACATAGTAGTTTTCATTAATCACAGAGTGATTTTTGTTAATTGATAAGTATACGGTCGATTTTGTAATGGAATTTGTTAATTACTTAGTGATTTTTGTGAATTACATAGTGGTTTTCATAAATTACAGGGTGATTTTCATTAATTACAAAGTGGTTTTTGTTAATTACATAGCGATTTTCGATAAGTTTATAATAAATTTTCTTAACGAAATACTATAATCACATAATGGTTTTTGGTAAGTTTATATTGGATTTTAATTTGTTAAAAACTATTTTTTAAATTTAACTTTAAAAAATTGAAGTATAAAAACTAAACAATCAAAATTAAAAAAGCGAAAAATAAACTGTTTTTTGACAAAATCAAACTCTTCTTACGGAAAAATCAAAAATAAAAAAAAAAGAAATAAAAACGCGATTTTTCGAGTTGATTTGGGAACGTTATTTGGGGCATAAAATTTGGAGCGTGATTTGGGGCCACAATGTTTTGAAGAAATTTGGGTATAGATTAGGAGCAGGATTTGAATTTATAAACATAATTTATTTTTTTAATTTCTTGGAATAGTTAGTTGCGGTTGTCTAGGGTCCGAGAGGTTTGTACTTCTCGGACCGTAATCTACCAATGATATTATGACACATAGGATAAATACGAACCCCATAAAAAAAGTACAATACCCACGTTTTAAGTAAAATTACGTAAAACCCCTTAAAATTAAAACTTAATTACAGAGCAATAATAATTATAATAAAATAATAACTTGTCTATCAATTCTTTCTGCCGACAACATTGAAAGACATATTCTCAATTGTACGCTCTTCTATTCTATCATCTTCTTCAATTTACATAAACCCTAATCATCAATCTTTCTTCTCATTCATCCTTATTCATTATTGATCCGTCGATTGTTAACTTCGACGCAACAACGATTGTATATAAAGGATTGTATATAAAATAGGGTACTTCTATTGTTGATGGTTGACGAAGAAGTTGATTGTTGAAGCGGAAAATACATGGTTAGCGGTGAAGAGACTTTGCATCCTGGAGGGGAGAAGTTAGTTTTTTTCTTTTCTTTTTATTCATTTTATATTTGGTAATTTATCAGTTCTTGAACAGATCTTTGTATAAAGAAAATACATGTTGAAATTCTGGTTCTTTTATTGACATTCTCAAATCATACCAAGTATGTAAGCTATGGCCTCTTATTTAGGGTTCTCTCAAATATCACTCTTTCGATTTTTTTATTTTTATTTTTATTTGATTCAACAGATTGTATTTGTATCTAGGCTTGCAATTGTGTTAACTACAATGAGTAAGAATCATACCTTTTCTTATGTGGTTGTGTGTTGGTTGTTGGTCTGAGTATCATTTTGTTGTCTTTTGATATATTTTATTTATAAGTGGCTCTTTTCCTTTGGGATGACAATGAAATTATTTTCCCAGTAGGTTGAAATTTCGGCTTCTATTTCAGCTTAACTAGGAGATAAATTCTATGAATTTTCTGTGAAAATGTAGTTTCTGGAATTTCGAGCTGAACGACACACTTGGTGGGAATACTATGAGCTACCTCGTCCTTCACCCATGTAACGTTTCAAAGAGAAACGTCCACCTCGCCGCAAGCCCGTGCATAACAGCCAATTTGAAAATGGCAAAAATTGCAAAAATTGCTTAACACCGCCCTTCGTTTATTTTTTTTTCTTTTTTCTGTTCGGATTGGAGTTGTTTATTTTTTATTTTTTATTTTTTCTGTTCGGTTTGGAGATATATGAAGTACTTTTTCGAGTCTAGTTTAATATCTATGATGATGCTGGTTAATTTAGGTTTTTACTTAGTTTTTGAACTCCTAATATATATATATATATATATATATATATATATATATATATATATATATATATATGAGTAAACTGCAAAAACTACCCCTGTGTAATCTCGAAATAGCAAAAATTGTGTGTGGGCTTATTTTCATTGAAATAGTAAGAGTGGAGAGAAGTAAAAAATTGCAACCTTGAATTTCCTTATGTTCACCATACCATTTCGAACCACCAATTCTTTAACTCTTCACTTATAGAACAAAATAATCTGTTGATTTTGCTGTTACTTAATTAAATGCCAACAATTTAAAATACATGCCATATTGCTAAAGACACAGTGTAAATGATTGCTCGTGGCTCAACTTACTTAATACACTACTTGGAGTATATGATCGAGGTGTATGAATTGAAAATTCTAGCACAAAAAGTAGTTGTACTAAGAAATTGAAAATCACTGTCCACTAATGCGAAATAACCAAATATATATTCTTGCTTAATTTTTCAAAGCTCTATTACAAATCCAAACTCTAGTTTGCACTCGACTCTAGCTTTTGTTGAACCTCCTATCCTCCTCCACCTGTCAATGCACCACAAATTATCAACAACAAATAACAAATTCAATCACTTTCTGGTTATCTTTTGAAAATATATATAACACTACAAGTAAGACAACATCTTATCCGTGAACTTAAGCTTTATATTTTTGCCTAAAATACCACTCAAACACAAAAATGCAAAGAATGATCACCATATATATTTCTAAAGCTCACTTGGCTGGCTTCTGCAAATTTCAGTTTTTCCAAAAAAAATCTCATGTACACAACTGCAAAATCCATCTAAGTCAATAATAGAATGTTTAAGCATCATTTCTCCATTCTCATGAATAGGATATTGTTATTTTCCAATGCCAACCATTTGATGTTAATGCCATCTATTATAGAAGATATAATTATATGAAGATATTAAGTTATGGCTAAATTTCAACAAGATATCAAATTAATCAAAACTAAAATAAATAAACAAAATTTAGAGAAATAAACCATGGGCTGGAACTTACGAACTAAATTAGTCAAAATATTAGCGTATCACCGTTTGATGATTACACGAGTTGTTCCTTTGGAGCACTTTGATTTCTATTACCATGATTTAGCTTACTTCGGATTTTGTCTATGAAAAAAACGAAAAAAGAAAAAGAGGATAGAAGAAGATATGAAGAAAAAGTAGGTTTCTTTGCAATGTAAATTATAGACAAACCAATCTTGAAAACCTAGATAATAAAATCGTGAAAATGAAACATAGTTATCCAGACGCACAAAATCCCTCAATTCCATAGTCTCCTATGACGATAAAATACGCTCCGCCGAATTAAGTGGAGACCTCTGTCTCTCTCATCGTAGAAGTTAGTTTTCAGAATACTCCAATGGCCCTTCACCGCTCTTTACGAGGGCGAGCTTGACCTGCTTGATCCTCGATTCTGCTTAATCATCATAAGTCAAAACACTATCAACCTCTTTCCATTTTCACCCCGTATCGATTCTCGTTTTGCCTGCAACTCTCAATTTGGGGTAGGTTAAACATAACCCATAAGCAAACATTCACACACCTAGCCCATATCAATTGTCATGTTACCCAAGATTGGAAATATTAAACATGTTGCGAGTTGCCTGCTTAAGGAAGCAAATTTGTATTTAATATCGAAAATCAAAAATCAAAATTCTCAATTCTAGCAATAAAAAACATAGAAATTATAAGAGGAACAACAAAGCAATTGTTCAAATTTCTAAACTCTAGTGGGCGAGCAAGAAACAACTAAAAAGAGAAGGAAATAACAAAATTACCAAAGCAATTCTCCAACACAAACTCCCCAGTATTCAGTGCTGGCGAGACGTTGAAGCAGCGCAAAGACTAGGAATTCTGCTTACGTAGTTGCTTCTCATCCATCGTCCTCCGCTGAAACCCTAGCCAGAACAAAGGCGCAAACGCATTAAAGCTGAGCATTTGAGAGAAATCATCGAAGGATAACGAGAGCAGTGTCTCATCCGCCATGACACTCCGGTGAACGTAGAGTGCTGATCAACAAACACGATTGATCCGAGAATGGTTTTGGGAAGAACATCTGACGTTTGATTTTATTAGACGTGTGATGTTGTTAATTAATTATGATTATTATAATATTTTTAATGGATATTTTAATTTAATTTGATCTTATAAGGTCAATTCAGTAATTTATATAAAGTACGATATGTGTACGATGGTGTACAATGTATTTTTACTGGGTTCGTACTTTAATTTTCAAATTCCTAGTGTCGTACTAGGTTGTATTAGGTCGTACAAGAAAATCAATGGACGAGATTAAAATTTAATTATTTTATACGGATAAGATTAAAAAACTTACGGTCCGAGAAGTAAACCCTCTCGGACCCTAGACAACCCCTAGTTAGTTGGGGCATATAGAGTATTGGGGTTGTCTAAGGTCCGAGAGGGGTTGTACTACTCGGACCCAAACCGTTTAATCTAGTGCGTAGAAAATATTTAGTAAAAATTTATAGTCGTTGATTTAAAGTATGAAGTAGTACGATCCAGTACGAACCTATGAATTTATAAATTAAAGTACGGACCCAGTAAAAATAGATCGTACAAAGGTCGTACTCCATCGTACTTCATGTAAAATTACTTTATTAACCTTACATTATTAAACCAGAGAATTAAAAGTAGGGTTAACTGTACTTTGCCCCTAACTTTGGTCATTTTTGCTCTTTGCACTCCAAATAAAAAAAAATTCACGATCATACCTTGACTAACTAATTTAGCCCAATTTCACCAATTAACCAATTTTTTACCATAATTTCAATTTTGACCCCAATTTTGACTCGCCACCACCGGTGACCGCCAGAGACCCACGGTCTTCGGCGTTGACTCTTTTTTTTTTTCCAAAACTTTTTTTTTGTCTGAATTTTTTTTCCGGTAGCTCAATCGCAGGGTCTCCGGCTTTGATTATTTATTTATTTTTTTAATTTTGTTTTTTCTAAAAAAACTTTTTTAACTAATAGTAATGTATTTGCTGTTAAATTACTGTCTCCAGCAGTTATTTAACTGTCGGAGAGAGTAATTTTATGTTAATAACCTGTTTTTTCTTAAAAAAAATATATTAATTAATATCATTATCTTGACTGCTAAATTACTGTCTCCACAGTTATTTAACTGTCGGAGACAGTAATTTTAATGTTAATTGACTTTTTTTTTCTTAAAAAAAAACATTTTAATTAATATTATTGTCTTGGCTGCTAAATTACTGTCTTCAACAGTAATTTAACTGTCGGATACAATAATTTAACTGCTAATTGACTTTGTTTTTTGAATTTTTTTTTTCGTAAAAAATATTTTAATTAATATTACTTTCTTGGCTCAAAATTACTGTCTCCAACAGTAATTTAACTGTCTGAGACAATAATATTACTGTATTAATTAATTTTATCGTCTTGGCCTGCATTATTGTTGTCTTCGATTGTAATATTATTGTCTTCGACCGTAATATTACTGTCTCAAGCAATAATATCACTGTTTGGGACAGTAATATTAGTAATATTACGGTTCGGGAAAATAATATTCATAATATTACTGTCCAAAATAGTAATATTATTGTCTGGAACAGTAATATTACTGTATGAGACAGTAATTTAGTAGGCAAGATAGTAATATTAATTAAAATCTTTTTCTAAGAATTTTTTTTTCAAAAACGAAATAACAAAAAGTCAACGCCGGAGAGTGGCGGTCAACTGCGGTTGACCGGCCGGAAAAAAAATTCAGAAAAAAAAATTAAAAAAAAAAGTCAACGCCAGAATCTGGCCGAAATTTTTTTTTCAGAAAAACATTTATTTTCTAAAAAAAAATATTTTTTCAAAAAATTATTTAAATGAGGGTTATTGTGATATATTTGTTTAAATTCGAGGTCAATGTGTAATATTAAGGAAGTTAGAGTATAATGGATGAAATTGATAAAAAAATATATTATGTAGGGTATTTTAGAGTAAAAACATGGTGATGGGTTTATTTGAAAGATTGTTGTTTATGTGGACTAATGTGCATTTAAGTCCCTTGTCATGACCCTAATTATTAATTATTATTAATTGTTACTTAAGTTTGAGTTATAGGGGTTTTTATGTAATTTCACTTATAAGGTAGGTATCGTACTTTTTTTATGGGGTTCGTACAAATCATACGTGTCACATTTTTATTGGTTGATTTTCAATCGTTTGGGTCCGAGTAGTACAACCCCTTTCGGACCCTAGACAACCCCTAGAGTATTTTGGATTGATTGGATTTATGGCAAATATCAACTCCTAAAATTGGATTTATCATGAAGTCAAAATGCAATGGGGCTGTTTATCAAATAGCCCCTAATACAATACCAAATTTGCCCTATTGAATTGTTATGGAAAATCAGATCAATTAAAAGATTTGTAAATACGTAGATCACCGAAATTTAGGATTCTATCATAATCTCTCCATAAAATAACGCATCGTTTTAATTAATGTTGTTTCCATTCTTTAAATTTTGATATTTTTTTATTTCGTTGCAAAAATTGATAATTTTTTTTAACATCAGATTTACCAAAAGATGAAATTCACTGAAATTAAAATCCACTATTTACTGACAACCAAATTTTGAAATCCACTAATCTCTGGAAGCAAAATTTTGGAACTATAAACTAAAAAGCAAGACTCAATTGAAATTTATCGATAACCATTATGAAATTAACGTAATCCACTTTAATATTCATGTCAATAGTGGATTTTATAAATGGAAATTTCAAAATCCACTCTGCACAAATAGCGAATTTAATAAATGAAAATGGCGAAAACCACTCTGCGCAATAGTGGATTTAATAACGAAATGTCAAAATTCACTCTCCGCAATAGTGAATTGACTTCACTAAAATGACTCTCTATTATAATCTTAATATGCTTATGTGCTCCCTTTGTCTTTTGGAAATTTCAAAGTTGCTCATGATGTAACCAAAAAAATATCGTCTCATAAAATCAAACCACCACAAATTGCAATATTTAGAGAGGGCACAATTATGAAGGAGTAGCGGCGGTGGCGGTTTGAGGAAGGAGATATTGGGCAGCGGCTATTGATGGATCGGAGGGCTGGGAATCCTTGTGGGAGACGGATTCGACATGTGTAGAGAGAAAAGAGAGGGGGATGCAACGGTTACTGGAAAGAAAATAAAATAGAAGCGTGAGGGGAGATGGGGGAGGAAAGAGTTGGGGATGTGAAATAAATAGAAAGTGAGAGAAATAGGCGTTTGATGGTTTGGACTAAGGGTATTATAGTGACATGTATTACTTATGGTAGTTAAAACTCATGAAAGAGCCATTTTTATCACATATGTTTGAGAAAGATGAACTTTCAAATTCTTTTCCGTAATCACTTATAATCCTAGTTATTTTTAGAGGGAGCTGATTACACATTAGATTGTGAAGTTTCTTAAAAGTTTCAAAGGTATCAAAATTTTCTTTTAAGAAATAGACCCTTGATCGAGAAACGAGAAAAATCATCGACACATACAAAAATATATTTTTTTACCCCTCATACTTTCTACCTCAATTGGATCCATGTTATCCATGTGCAATAATTCCAAACATCTTTGAGTTCCAAAGTGCTGTAATACCTGGTGTGACACACTAATTTACTTGCACTGTTGACACATTCCACACACTAATGCATCATTAAATTTCAAACTGGGAATTCCTTTTACAACGTCATATTTATACAACACATGAATGTTTTTGAAGTTGGTGTGACCCATTTTCCTATGCAACATCTCGACATCATTAGTATGTGAACTTTGGCATACAATGTTTTCACAGGTTTGATAACAGTTCTATAAATCTTGAACATGTCATAAGACAACGATGATAGCATCATACAAATAACAAGAGAGTTTGTCAAATTCAACTCTTAGATTATCATCACAGAGTTTGACGATACATATAAAATTTGACATTAACCCTTATATTTTTCCAATGACAACCAGTGTTCCCATGCCAATTACTTTTCCTTTTGCACCTCCACCATATGTAACTTGTCCTCCTTTTTTTTGTTTATAATTGATAAGATTGTTCATTGTACCAGTCAATTTTTACCTTAACCATTTCCACATCCTTTTTAGTGAGAAAATTTCCAGTTTTCTTTACTCAATGAGTCAAAAAATTCTATTTTCTTCGTCCTGTGATCAGTCACTGTACAGTTCTTTGTATAAGCATCTCAGTTCTTCTTCACCATACAATTCTTCTTTTTTCTTCAAATATATCATCTATTCTAGACAAAGAAGTAGAATTGAAGTATTTCAAATTAGTCAAGGAAGACCAAAGAGATTCAGAATACTCAAGTGTTACATAAGGTGTGGTAACATTGACTGCAATCCCGTGAGAAATAGCATATAGTTTCTCATAATCATCGTATCTAGCTAGATTCACAACTGGTTCTTCTTCTTAACAAATAGTTGGCCAAACTCTTCACATACTTCTTCACTGAGAGATGCAAAGAGATTCATTCCTCTCTTCCGGAGTGTGTTGGCTCACTCATTAGCATAGTGACCAAAACCTGTACAAACCCTGCATTGCGCAGAATCAATTACTGTAACCTTCATTTTATAAGATGTTTTAAAAAAGTACATACACAAAGTGTGCATTTGGATGGAGGGATTTGGAGGAGAGATTTCAAATCCATAATAACAAATCCATAATAACAAATCTCTTGGACTTGTTTGGATTGAGGGATTTGACAAGGAATTTCAAATCCACACCCCTCCTTTTTAGTTGTTTTGGGAGCAATTGAGGTGGATTTCAAATGACTCCAAATTGGAGTCATTTCAAATCTCTTCCCCAAATGAAATCCCCCTCCAAATTCCTCCATCCAAACGCACTCTAAAATCTTATTTGCTTCTTTACTAAAACACTCAAAATACAAATTACCCACAAATACTTTATTATATTACACGAGTACAAATAACATATATATATTTTAATCAAAACAACGTATTCTTGTAATCAAGATTAATAATTAGTTAAATATAATTACCATAATTGTATCATAATAATTGTAAAAAAAATATTATTCTCTCTTTATATTTTATATGTATAGAAAAATACCCGAATATTTTTATTATCTCAATAATAAATTAATTTTCTTTTACAAAATAAGAAACTTTATTTTATATCAATATATTAAGGGTTTTTTTGCATAAGTTCCTCACCAACCATCTTTACTATTCTAGGTTCATGAGTTATATCTCTTACGCCAATAAGCACATCCCTTTAATATTTATTATAAATAAATAAACAATTAATTTATATGACAAAATTACCTCAAACCCTTTACACCCAATTCTTAATTATAACCCCAATTTAATTAATTTTGACCACAAAAATCAAATTTTGATTTTTTTTGTACTTTTTTTTTTTCTGAAATTATTTTTGTGCCGCCGTTTTCCGGCGTTGACATTTCGATTTTTATTTTTCTGGTCTGCTTTTTCCGCTCTCGGTTTCCAGCGTTGACCGCCGGTCTCCGGCGTTGACTTTTTTTTAGTGATTTTTTTACCCGCAGCTAAACGTTGACCGTAATTGTACTGTCATTAACAGTAATTATAATGTCACTGATAGTATATTAACGTAATTACGCTATCGTTGACAGTACATTAACGTAATTGTACTGTGTTTGATAGTACATTCATGTAATTGTACTGTCGTTGATAGTTCAATTAGAGTCAGCGACAATATTATTTTTTTTTGACTTTTTTTTTGGTTTAATTTGTTGACAAGTCAAAGTAATTATATTACTGTCAACCATATCAATATTATTATTTTTTTGGGTTTTTTTTTTTGTTTGAGTTGTTGACGGAGTAATGTAATATTACTGTAAACACAATTATATTACTGTGGTTGACGGTAATAGTACTGTTGTTACAGTAATATTACTGTCAATCACATCAATATTAAAGCTTTTGGCTTTTTATTATGTTTACACTTGTTGAACGGTCAACATATCAATATTACTCTATTACACAATAATAATGACTTTTGTTGTGTTAATATTATTGTGCTAGAGATTAATATATCAATATTAATGTGTTAAACTACGTTACAGTTAATATTATTGTGTTTAAAAGTAATATAGTTAATATTAGTGTCAACCACAAAAATATTGTTGTTTAAGCGGGGGCAAAAAGATGTTAAAGAAAAAAAATCGTACAAGTCAACGTCGAAAACTGGCGGAAAAATTAGGAAGAAAAAAAAGTCAACGCCGGGGACCAGCAGTCAACAGCGGCGACGGACGAAATTGTACTCAAAATTGTGTCTTGGGTCAAAATTAAATAATTTGTAAAATTTAGGGTCAAATAAAGGTTAAATTAAATTAAATGAAATGATGAAATTGGAGCATATTAAAATGTGAAGGGTCATTTTAGTCTTTTACTAACCTCTAGACAATGTGTGAACTTTTTTATAAAAAAACTTTTTGTCTGGACCCTTTTATAATAAGTACCCATTGATGGGCTTATTTATAAAGTGTCCATATATTAATGGGGCAAACAATTAAAACTTTCACAGGCTTATTTCATTAATATAATTTATTACACTTCCTTTTATTTAAGGAAAAATAGTCAAATATCATATCAACATAAAAAAATAATTTAGTTTATTTAATATATAATTTTGTATTATTATTTTTATTTGAAAAAAATAATTTATAAATATTGTAATCATATTTTAGAAACAATCTTTTTCAGAAACAGAATATTTTAGGAACAAAAGTATTTGACTCAAATAAGTTTAATAATTATAATACCGTCATGTACTTTTTTGTCATTATGGAGATAAAAAGATCTTATATCCCAAACACCTGAACAACTTATAAAAAATAAAATTAACTTATAAACTACCTATCCATACACCTTATTAAATAGTTTTTAAAATAAGATCTAACAGCTTATCAGCTCCTAAAACATCTTATCAAATGCATGAGCTTATAAGATGTTTTAAATAAGCTTAGCCGAATGGGCTCTATGTCACCTTTGTGAACGAACGATCATC
>NW_012192876.1:701576-732963 GCF_000504015.1 Erythranthe guttata | reverse complement strand
AACCTTTATTTAAGTTTGTGAGAAATAAAGAAAGATTTATCCACCCCTCTTCAATAGGTAGCAGGTCACTTTTCTAGCCAAAAAATGAATTAGGGTGCAAAGTGCCAAAAAATATAATTGAATGGTGCATTCTGCCATTTTTTTAATTTAAGGGTGCCAAGTGCCAATGACATGTAATTGAAGGGTGCAAAGTGCCAATTACCCCACGGAAGGGTAATAATCTCTGACGCCTCACAAAATCATTAGGGTTTATCAGTCGTCGACTCTTGGCATCAAAATCTTTGGAGTAGTCCGTAACAATAAAAAAGGCAAAAAGGGAAGAGGGTTCAAACTCCATGGACAAGATATCAGAGTTACCACAAGATATCTTGCAGCGAATACTTTATTGGCTATCCCAAGAAGATGCTGTCCGAACCTCAGTATTGTCCAAATCATGGCGTAATATTTGGTGCACTCGCCACAATCTCCACTTTTCGGATGCCGCCTTTAAAGGAGATATGCATCAATTTCTCTCCATAGTGAACACCACTTTACAACTGTATCGTGATCAAGGACTGTGCGTGGATGAATTTCATGTTTGTATGTCGGTATTCAGTTTCGACTGTGCATCCGTTTCTCTTGTTGAAGAATGGGTTCGAACACTCACAAGCATGTGCGTTAAGAAGTTTTGTCTCTGTAATCTTCCCAAATTGCCCTCTGTAGAACTGCCCTCTGTAGTCTTTGGAGCCGAATCTCTCCAAGATTTACATTTGGAAGGATTCGTGTTGGACCGAAAGGCTATTGAAAGGATAGTACCTCTCAAGAATCTAACATCACTTATTCTCCAACGAGTCTCGATCGAGGAGGGTATTTTCGAGAAGATAATCTCATGTTGTCCTTTCATTGAAATTTTGGACATCAGAGTATGTACAATGTTAAGAAAAATTATAGTAAAAAATCTTCATAATCTCAAGTACTTTTCTTTTTCGGACGATGTGGATCATTCACACTCTTTTGAGGAGGAACTTTGTATGGTCGAAATCCACACCCCATCTCCTGAAACCATCTATATCAGTGAAGGCAATGTTTGGTTCCACAAAGGACCGGATTTTTTTCGCAATCTCAAGCATTTAAGGTTGTGCCTTGTGAAATCGTCACTGGAACACTTGTGGTCGTGTAAATTCCCAAGCCTCGATTCCTTGATTCTTGCGAATTGTGACGGACTGAAAGGAATCGAGGTATTTATTGATGCCCCAAACGTAACCTATTTTGGATATCATGGAGACTTTATCCCATCCATCTCTTTTTCAAATACTACTTCCAGGGAATGGATTTCGGATATTGATCTAACATATGACCTTTCAGGCGATGCATCATGGTTCATTAAGCTACATGAACTGCTCAAGTCCTTAAGCCAGTCTGAAATTTCTCTGTATTTTAATTGTTATTATCTGTATGCTGAAATTCGAGAAAACATTAATTTGGAACCTGCATCAGTTGTGGTGGAGACCTTGCAGTTCAGTTGCCTCCCTTCATCTATGATTTCATGTCTTTTAAATGGTGTGTTTAGTATTTGTCGTCCAAGAAACATCGAAGAGGACCCCTACGGCGACAAATGGGAGAGGAAAAGGATGGAGCGTCTGTGGAAGATTCTAACGGAGAGAAATATTACAGAGGAAGGTCGGTGCTCACGCGGTTTGTGGTTTCAAGATTTGGAGGAAGTGAGAATGGAGATTTATGACGATAATCGTAAAGAATGGAGTCCGACAACTCTATCTGAATTGCCAACGTACAATGACCATAATCGAAAAGAACGGCAGGAGATGAGTTTGATGGAATTGCCAGATTATCGCGAATATAATCCAAATGATCAATGGCATCCAATTTGTTTGTCCAGATTGCGAAATGAGAATCGAAGAGAATCTATTCGGTTTGCATTGAAATGGATACAAGATTAACGAGATTAACTAGTGTTTGTTCTTCTTGTTCTGTTTTTCTTTTCTTTTTTCCAATTAGTTTGTCCAGATTGCAAATAGTATTTTTTTTTTTTGAAGTTTGTGGAGTGGTTATGCAGTTTTTAAGGAATCTTCATAAATTTTACATTCTATACATTACGGTTTATTAAAAATACTCAAGCTATATTTTCTCAACAAATTCTGCTTTTTTTCCCTTTTATTTCAATTATAAATGAAACAAGATTTTCAAAATTCTAAAATTTCTGATGTCTGCTATCTTTTTTCAGTCAATTAGACTTTTTTTTTCAACAGAGTTGGTCACGATTTTGATATGAACATCCGGTTTAAATTTCACCGGGTGTAGAATGGAATTAATGTTCTTTATGTTGCTCTTATATAAATGACACCGAACTAATGGTGAATGAAAAGGGAAAACACATGTGAAACTCTCAAAGGAAATCAACTCGCCACTCAATAGAAATCCACCAAAGAGATAAGAGAAGAAAGTTTATACGCTGTTATTTATATAAATTATTTTCAACTACAAAATTGAACTGCTCAATACAATGAGGAAAATCATGACAAATAAGCTCATGACAAGGGCAAATGGTAAATAAGCTCATGACAAAGGCACTTAATTAAAAGAGAGACATCCAACTTTTTCTCTTTCAAATAAATCCAGTTCATTCAAACTTATTTGCAAATAAGAAAAATCCTTTTATATATACCAAAATTACCCCCAATTCATTGAAACCCATTTCAACTTCAATTTCATGACTTACACCCCAATTTAGCCCAATTTCATCAATTAACCAATTTTAACCCTAATTTCAATTTTGACCTCAATTTTAACCTAATTTCAATAATAATAATAATAATAATAATAATAATAATAATAATAATAATAATAATAATAATAATAATAATAATAATAATAATAATAATAATAATAATAATAATAATAATAATAATAATAATAATAATAATAATAATAATAATAATAATAATAATAATAATAATAATAATAACGTAAAACAAGAATTTGGAACTATTCACTAAAAGCAAGAATTATTTAGAATTTATCGAAAACCACAATGAAATTAAAGTAATCCACTTTAATATTAATGTCAATGTAGATGGAAATGTCAAAATCTACTCCGCACAAATAGCGGATTTAATAAATGAAAATGGTGAAAACCACTCTACGCAGTAGTGGATTTAATAATGAAATGTCAAAATTCACTCTCCGCAATAGTGAATTGACTTTCGCTAAAATGACTCTCTATTATAATTCGTATATGCTTACGTGCTCCCTTTGTCTTTTGGAAATTTCAAATTTGACGTCACCAAAAAAACATGGTCTCATAAAATCAAACCACCACAAATTGCAATATTTAGAAAGAACACAAATATGAAGGAGTAGCGGCGGTGGCGATTTGAGAAAGGAGACATTGGGCAGCGGTTGTTGGTGGATCGGAGGATAGGGAATCCTTGTGGGAGATGGATTCGACGTGTGAGGGTGGCGGTAGAGAGGAAAGAGAGGGCGGCGGCGGTAGAGCGAAAAGAGTGGGGGAGGCAACGGTTGCTGGAAAGAAAAAAATAAGAAGAAAGAATAGAAGTGTGAGGGGAGATCGGGGAGGAAAGAGTTGGGGGATGTGGAGAAATATAAAGTAAGAGAAAATAGGTGTTTGATGGTTTGGACTAAGGGTATTATAGTGACATGCATTACTTATGGTAATTAAAACTCATGAAAGATGCCATTTTTATCACATAAGTTTGAGAAAGAGGAATTTTCAAATTCTTTTCCATGATGAGTTCTAATCCTAGCTATATCTAGAGAGACCTGATTACACATTAGATTGTGAAGTTTCTTAAAAGCTTCAAAGCTATCAAATTTTTCTTTTAAGAAATAGACCCATGAGAAACGAGAAAAATCATCAACACATACAAAAATATATTTTTTACCCCTCATACTTTCTACCTCAGCTGGATCCATATTATCCATGTGCGATAATTCCAAACATCTTTGAGTTCTAAAGTGTTGGAACACCTGGTGTGACTAGGGGTGGAAATCGGACTGATCGGATCGGATTTAGGCCTTTCGGAATATTTCCGATTTTTTTCGGAAGTCAATTAGCCATTCCGATTCCGATTCCGATTTTTTCGGATTTTAAAAATGGATTCCGATTCCGATTTTTTCGGAAATTTCGGAAAATCGGAATTTTTCGGAATATTTCATTTTCGGAATTTTCGGAATATTTTCGGAAATTTTCGTAATATTTTCGGAAATTTTCGGAATATTCAGATTTTCCAAAAAAAATTTTATTTCAAAATATATCATTGAATGAATAATATTAATAATAAAAAAAATATAAAAAAAGACTCACTTCATCATATAGACAGACACACAGTAGAACAATACTAATAACATCAACAACAAACACAAAGACCTGCTTTCTTGATGAAATTAAATTATAAAAAAAGAAATAAAGAGAACAAGCATGCCTAGGTTCAAAATACCAACAATACAACACCTAATATACATCCAAACAAAAAAACCAGAGAGGACATCCACATAGAATCACTCTCCAATTTTTCTCAATTGTTAACCTTCAATGCATTGATATCTATAATGAAAAAACAATCAAAAATATTAACATTTAGAAATAATTGTAACAAAGTAAAAGTATTATAAAATTGAAGAGGAATACATACTCTTTTCTATTGATAAGAGCTTATCGAGGTCTTCTTCAACATCAACTAAAGGACCGCTTCTCAAACCAATCTTGACCACACACTAAAGATGTATCTTAGATCAATTACATTGCTACCAAAATTTTCTCTTGTTCCTCCCCTTGTTTTGCCCTTAAAACGTAATTCCTTAAATAGTTGCAATAGGTAAATGACAATTAGAGCAGAAGGGATCATAAGTTCCAGACAAGGATCTAAACTCATAAACACCAAATTGACGGAGCTTATTGGATCTTAAGAGAAAGAAAAAAAAATCGACCTTCGTAACATAAGGAGCTGATGAACTCATAAATTGTACTTAGGAAGCATACATCTTAAACTTTCAGCAAATATTTTGAATTATCATATAAGATGTTTTGACATTAATATGTTAGCCACAACCAAGAAGCATCTCAATAGGAGATGTAAGAAAAAACATAAATCACAAGATTATGATACAAATTATGTACTAGAATAAGATATTCATGAAGAAGCACCTCTAACAATTCATAAAATTAATAAATGGGAGACAACTTACCATCTCAAAAAGCCCCTCTAACAGTTCCACTTAAATGGATTGGGTCCTTAAATGGACAAGATCCGAGGGTTTGGTCTAAGATGGGTTAAAAAAAAATAATACCCGTGAAACCCGTCGCGCTCCACTATACAAAACGACGTCGTTTTGTTTATATTATGTAGTATAATAAATTAATAGTGTATAATTCATGAATAAAGTATCTATTACATGTCAAAAATTACATTTATAACGACGACATCGTCTCGTTTTGTCTATGGTTATCTATTTTATTTTAAATCTTGTCTTTTAAAGTTTGAATTTAGTTACTCTTTTTTGTATTTATGGTTAAAACGTATTAATTTTGATTTACTCGTGATATTTAACATTGATGTTATTCACGTTTGTTTCAATTTAAAATTTTACGCTTGGTCAGTCATCTTAATTTCTAAATAATTTCGCGTAAAACTTATAAATTATTAAAGAAATTAACTTTTTTTAAATTACGAGGGGTTTCAACCCGTGAAGGTTGGGTTTTACTTTAAATCCGTAATAGACCCGTCTATCTTAAATGCATCGAAAACCCACAAGTTTGGTTCCTTAAAATCAAGAACCGTTGGTCGACGGGACGATGGCGGGTTTTGCTAGAACCCGCAGGTTTACGACCCGCGCACACCCCTAACGGTGGTCGTAGTTGTACAATCATTAAGAGTAATTGTATTGTAACTGACAGTACATTAACGTACAAAGTAATTGTACTGTCGTTGATAGTACATTTCAGGCTCGTTTGCTTAGTGCTATTAACCTCTATTAACTAAATAGTCGATTAAGGCTAATTGAACCCTAACCCTAACCCAGCGTGTCTTCCTTTTCCGGCGGCATGCAGCCACCGGACCACTCAGCTGCTCAGCCGGAGCAGCAGCCCTTTCCCCCACCTGTTGGTCGTTCGACCTTTGCAGCAACTCTGGCCACCAAGCGTACATCTTCTCCTCCTCGCCTAACGCCTATTGCTCTAGCGCCACGTCCCATAGCTTCCGTTGAACAAGCTCCTGCGGTGTTCTTCTCACCTATAGAAGTCGATCAATTAAATCGTCAAGTTGATAATACATTGATCATGAAATTTTCGGCAGGCCGCCCGAGTCTTCAAGATATTCGTTCTCACATCACATCGGAATGGAATTTGGCATCGGAGCCTGCCATAGGGTTCTTAGATCCAAGGCACATCACAATCCACATGGGTTCGATTCAAGATGCGAAACTTGCTCTTTCACGAAATTCCAATAATATCAAGAACTGTATGTTCCGTTTGTTCCGTTGGACCCCGGATTTTACAATTGGTAAGGACAGCGGCAAGGTTGCTGTTTGGGTCCGTTTTCCGAAATTACCACTACCGTATTTCATTGGAGCGGCGCTTGGTACCATACTAAGAGCAGATGACAGGACTATTGCTTTCACCCATACCCACTATGCAAGGGTATGCATTGAAGTTAACGTTGCGCAACAACTGCCCGAGTCAATTTTCATAGGAACATCTAAGGAGAACGGCTGGTGGCAAAAGGTCGAATACGAAGGGAATCATACTTTCTGTGCTCATTGTGGATTGCTAGGGCATCTAGTCGGTGCTTGCAGGAAAAAACAAGGGTTAGCTAAACCTCTGCCAATGAATAACAACCCACTTGTGAAACCACCTACTCGCATACTCCGAAGAGGTGAATCCGAATCAAATCCTAAAGAGGACAAGATAACTCAGGTCCCCAACTCGCAACCAGCTAATGAGAAGGTCGACGTTTCTACGGGAAATATGGACCAATTGCGGCAACAAGGGGCAGACGGAATCAATCCTATCCGACAGGAGAAAGAAATACAAAACCCTAGGAATATTAACGATAATGGGGAAGGGTTACATTGGGATGAAGGCGCCATACAGGAACCACTGAGGCAATCCCAGATGAACAATAACGAGGAAGTGGGAGAGAAAATAACGATGGCAGAATCGAACGCCGAGTCGAGGCAGAAGTCTATCAAAATTGGAAATCAGTTCGATGCCTTAACTGGAGGTGAAGAAGAGAACTATGCATTAACAGTTTATCGCTCGAGCGAGATCCAAGGTTAACAATCCGAAGAGTCGATATTTTATCACAACTACCGATAGAGTTACCAGGTCTCTGGCAAAGTTACCCATCAACCCTCAAAGTAAATTATGTCGTGCATGATTTGGAACACGCGTGGGGTTAATCAACAAGCCACAGTGAATCGCATTAAAACTCTCGTGCACCAACAAAGGGTCTCTATCCTAGTTATTCTTGAACCGAAACTCCCCTCGACCAGATTGCAAAACTTTGCTTCAAAACTTGGTTTTCCCTCGTCGTTGCATGGTGAAGATAGAAATAAGTACATATGGATCCTATGGAAAACAGATGTTAATATTCAATGTTTGAATATTTATGAACAGGCTATCACAGTTTCAGTGGCCTTTCATCGCCAGCCGGTTTTCACTGCTACTTTCGTTTACGCTAGCCGCTGGCATAGAGTAAGAAGAGATCTTTGGGCGCACCTTTCATCCATAAACGACATCATCACGGGGCCCTGGTTCGTGGGTGGGGACTTCAACACTATTCTGGATATCATGGAGAAAAAAGGAGGGCGGATAGACGTTACTAAATTATACGATTTTCAAAACTTCGTATTGCAGAATGGTTTGGTGGACGCTGGTTTCATTGGAAATCCGTTCACATGGAGTAATAATAGGACAGGGCTGAATCGGGTGTGGCAAAGACTAGATAGGGTGTTGGTTAATACGACATTTCACAGTCTGTTTCCGGCTTTAAAAGTGACGCATCTCGAACGGGTCGCCTCGGATCATGTGCCGTTGAGCATTAGTTTGGAGCTTCTCCAACAAACAGGTCATAAGAAGTTTGTCTTCCAACGCATGTGGGTCGACCATGTTTCCTTTCATGAAGTCGTCAAGCAGGCATGGGCGACACCTATTTTGGGTTCCCCATCGCACGTCTTTCATAAAAAACTTCTTAATGTCCGCAAGGTTTTAAAGCATTGGAATTGGGAAACGTTTGGGGACGTTCATCGTAATATAAAAGAATGTCAGGAATTAATTCAATGTTTGGAGAACGCTTTACAGCAGGGTTGGAACACCCAAAAGGAAGAGCACCTTACGGCCACCAAAAAACGATTGGCGCAATACGAGCTTTGGGAAGCGGAAATGCTTAGCAACAAGGCTCGCATTGCGTGGGAGAAAGACGGGGATCGCAATACAGCCTTCTTTCATGCGAGCATAAAAGACCGGCGGCAGAAATCCTTGATTCAAGTGACACGTGCAGATGGTTCAACTACCACGACTCCTAAAGATATATGGAGTATCGCAGAAAATTTTTTCGCCCAATTATTCAATGCTTCGACGTATTACATGGAGGAGGAATTATTCCAAAAATATCCCTCAGACGGTGAATGAGGCCACAAATGAGGAGTTTTGTAGAATTCCAGAGATTGACGAGATTCTGGAAGCAGTTAAGGGGATGAACGCGTCAAGCTCGCCAGGCAATGATGGATTCACCGGTCATTTCTATATAGCATGTTGGGATATAATTAAAATGGACCTTATAACTATGGTGATTGATTTCTTTCGAGGTGGTTATTTGGTGAAGGACATGAATCGAACTACACTTGTTCTGCTTCCAAAGATAGCTAATGCTCGCAATATCGCAGACTATCGACCTATAAGCCTGGGTAATTTTTCTGGTAAAATTATTTCTAAAATTCTTGCCACGCGTTTGGGAAAAGTTTTACCTAGCATTATATCGGAGGAGCAGTACGTCCGGTTTTGTTCAGGGTCGACAGATGTCGGCTCATATTGTTATGGCCCAGGAGCTGATCCGTGATATACACCGCAAGAGTACCGGAGGGAACGTGGTTCTCAAGTTGGACATGGCCAAAGCTTACGATCGCATGGAATGGCGTTTTCTCCTTGGTGCTATGAGGTCTTTCGGCTTTTCACACGCTGCTTGCGACTTGATATACCGCAATATATGCAGCATTTGGTATGAGTTTAGTATTAACGGAGACATTGTGGGAAACTTTAAATCTTCACGTGGGGTGCGTCAGGGTGACCCTCTATCCCCGTTACTTTTCATCTTGGCTCAGCAGATATTGACATGCAATATTACCAAGAATATCGAAGCGAACCAAGTGAGTCAATACAAGGTGGGAAGGAATGAGCTGGCCGTCTCTCATCTACTGTATGCGGATGATATTCTCATGTTCACCAACGGAGGCCGGCAGTCCATACAACACCTCTTGGAGATTTTTAAAAAATATGAAAAGTCCTCCGGACAGTTGGTTAATGTAACGAAGAGCCAACTTTATGTCGGTAAATGGGCGGAGAGCGAGGCAACTCATATTGAGCAGATAACGGGAATTCGTCGTAAAGAGCTCCCTCTTAGATATTTAGGGGCACCAATTTACTTTGGGCGAAGCAAGGCTGAGTATTATGAAAACCTCGTGCAGCAAATCAGAGGTAAGCTTCTTGGCTGGAAAGGGAAATTTCTATCGTTTGCAGCTAAAATCACGTTGATAAAGTCCGTTCTAGCTAGCATCCATGTGTATACTCTAGCATGCACGAAAGTCCCAGCCTCGATTCTTGTCCGTCTCGAACAGCTCATGGTTTTCTTTCTAGCTATGGAGCTCCGGAGGCGACACGAGAACTCATTGGGTTAAATGGTCAACAGTCTGCACTCCGTCAAACGAGGGGGGTTTGGGCATTCGTCCTTTAAAACAAGTTATGGCTTGTATGCACGGCAAGCTCTGGTGGATGGTTATTCAAAATCATTCGTTGTGGGCCAAGTTCGTTAAGGCGAAGTATTGTGACAAAAGGGAGAACATTAACCGTCGCACAACTTCGCCTCTATGGATCTCGGTTCACAAGCATAGAGACTGGATGGCGGAATGTGTTAGATGGATTGTGGGTCAAGGAAATATAAAATTCTGGGCTGATAATTGGCTTGGAGAGGTTCTGACTGGTCCTCTGCCATGCGATAAGCTCCTTACGGTGGCAGCGGCTTTCCCACGTATATCAGAATTCCTCCCCTTAATTCCCGCAAGCGAGCGAGCCTGCGAAGATTATGAATATTCATTTGGACCATCATACTCCGGACAAGCTTGTTTTCACGCTTACTCAATCCGGGGAATTCTCAACTAAGATTTATTTCGATCACCTTATGAAAGCTGGACGGATAGAATTTGGCATAAATTCATACCGCCCAAAACAAGTGGATTTATGTGGAAACTAATTCATCATGGCATTCCTGTGGATCTTCGAATTATATCACGGGGTATCCCAATAGTCTCGAAATGTGTGTGTTGTCGAACGCCTCATCAAGAAGACATACAACATTGATTCCTTCGGTCTGAGGTGGCAAGGATGGTTTGGCAAAGGTTCGGCGACATGTTCAAGCTTCCATCGGAATATGCCTCTGTCAAACACGCATTGAATGTCTGGGTCCCGAAGCCAAAGTTATCTTCTCTGTATGTTATGATTCGTACGTCGGTTGTCTGTAACATCTTTCGAGAAATATGGATTGCGCGGTGTACAGTGGTGTTTGAAGGAGGATCGGAGGAATGGTTGTCAATAACATCTGCCGAAAGGTGATTCAGAGTAGTCATTTCATGGGAATAACATATGCACCAAGACAATCATCCACAAAGCTTCAATTAGCTCAGTTGGCGGCGAACGGCTTTAGCTCAAAAACGAGGAACGTGGCATAAATGGGAGGCGCCATTTGAGGGCGAGTTTAAGCTCAATACTGACGGCTCATCTAGAGGGAATATTATAGCTGGCTTTTCGTCATTTTTTGGAATTGGGTCTAATAATGTTGCTGAATTTCTTGCAGTTGCCCAAGGCATTCGTCTATGCAAGGATATGGGATTAGAAACTGATGATTCGCTTTTGGTGGTCAATGCTATCGGTTACAAAGTCGTAGCTTGGGAATTGATTTACGTTCATAGATTATGCATGCAAGCATGCTTATCGTCAAAAGAATATGGTGGCGGATCGGCTAGCTAATTGGGCGTACACCCATAAAGATCATCAAGAATTCATCTCCGGGAATAGCTTACCTGCTGAGGTGAAGGCGGCTTACATAAGCGACAAATTGGGTTAGTAAGATGTTTGGTTGATGAGATTCGTATTTAGTCAAGCCCTCTACTACACTCAAAGCCCGCAGTTAAGTGCTATGATTTGGTTAAATTAGTAGCACCCCTCCCCTGCGATTAATTTTGTAGGAGGTGAATAAAAGAGGAAAATACAATGTTATCCTTAAAACAATATCTTATTTTTTTTAATTAAAATACTTTTTAGACAATTCACATCAAATACCAGAATTTAACAAATTTAATACAAGATATGACTTTTGTTGTGTTTATATTACGGTGATAGAGATTAATATAACAATATTACTGTGTTAAACACTAGTATAGTTAATATTACTGCCAACCACGGTAATATTGTTGTCTAAATGGGAGCAAAAACATGTTAAAAAAATCAAAAAATCAAAAAAAAAAAACGAAAAAGACAATGCCGGAAACCGGCGGAAAAATCAAGAAGAAAACGAAAAAAAAAAAAGTCAACGCTGGAGCCTGGCGGCGACAGACCAAATTGTACTAAAAATTTGTGTTTTGGGTCAAAATTGAATAATTGTGAAATTTAGAGTCAAATTGAGGTTAAATTAAGTTAATGGATGAAATTGGAGCATATTAAAATGTGAAGGGCTATTTTAATGTTTTACAGACCTCTGGACAATGTGTGCTTTTTTGTAAAATAGTTCTTTATCTGGACCCCTTTATATATGAATAAGTACACATTGATGGGCTTATTTGTAAAGTGTTCATATATTAATGGGGCAAAAAATTAAAACTTTCACAGACTTGTTTCATTAATATATTTTATAACACTTCATTTTATTTAAGAAAAAATAGTCAGATATCATATCAAAAAATAATTTAGTTTATTTAATATATAATTTTGTATTGTTATTTTTATTTGAAAAAACTAATTTATAAATATTATAATAATATTTTAGGAACAATCTTTTGTTTTTAAATATATATTTTTGGAACAAAAGTATTTGAGTCAAATAAGTTTAATAATTACAATAACGTCATGTACTTTTTTTTCACTATAGCGATAAACATATCATATATTCCCAAACATCTAAACAACTTATAAAAAATAAAAAGTAACTTATAAGCTACACATCCAAACACCTTAAAAAATAGTTTTTAAAATAAGATCTAACAACTTATCATATCCTAAAACATCTTATCTTAAAAAATAGCTTATAAGATGTTTCAAATAACCTTAGCCAAACGTGCTCTATGTTTACCTTTATTGAACGGTTAACATATTAATATTACTCCATTACACAATAATAATGACTTTCGTTGTGTTAATATTACTATGGTAAAAATTAATATAGCAATATTACTGTGTTAAACTGTAGTATAATTAATATTACTGTGTTTAACATTAATCTAGTTAATATGACTGTCAACCACAACAATATTGTTTTTTCGATGGGGCAAAAAGATGTTAAATTTAAAATAAATAATTAAAAAGTCAATGTCGCCGGAGACTGGCATTAACTGTCAGTCAGCGACAGTAGAAGCAGAAAAAAAATCGAAAAAGTCAACGTCAGAAACCGGCGGAATTAAGGAAGGAGAAAAAATAGTTAATGTCAAAGACCGCCAGTTAACAGCGGCGACAGGTGAAAACTGTACTAAAAATTGAGTTTTTGGTCAAAATTGAATAAATTGTGAAATTTGGGATCAAATTATTGTTATATTAAATTAAATGATGAAATTATAGCATACTTAATATGTGAGAGGCTATTTTAGTCATCTACACACATATAGCCAATGTGTAGACTTTTTCGTAAAAAAAATTTTTGTCTGAACACCTTCATAAATAATTATGTCATGATGGACTTATATGTAATGAAAAAAAAAAAGGGTTTTAATTGCAAATGTTAACAGGGAATGGTAATAATCTCTGAGGCCTGACAAAATCATTAGGGTTTATCTATCGTCGACTCTTGAATCAAAATATTTTGAGTAGTACGTACGTAACAATGAAAAGGGTAAAAAGGGAAGAGGGTTCAAACTCCATGGACAAGATATCAGAGTTACCACAAGATATCTTGCAGCGAATACTTATTGGCTATCCCAAGAAGATGCTGTCCGAACCTCTGTATTGTCCAAATCATGGCGTAATATTTGGTGCACTCGCCCCAATCTCCACTTTTCGGATGCCGCCTTTAAAGGAAACATGCTTCAATTTCTCTCCGTTGTGAGCAACACGTTACAACTGTATCGTGATCAAAGACTGTGCGTGGATGAATTTCATGTTTGTATGTCGGTATTCAGTTTCGACTGTGCATCTGTTTCTCTTGTTGATGAATGGGTTCTAATACTCACAAGCAGGAGTGTCAAGAAGTTTTGTGTTTGTAATAGTCCGAAACATAGTATAGTAGAAGAACTGCACTTTGTAGAACTGCCCTCTGTAGTCTTTGGAGCCAAATCTCTCGAAGATTTGCATTCAGAAGTTGCACCGAGAGGCTATTGAAAGGATGGTACTTTTCAAGAATCTAACATCACTTAGTCTCCAACGAGTCTCGATGGAGGACGGGATTTTCGAGAAGATAATCTCATGTTGTCCTTTGATTGTAACTTTGGACATCGGAGTGTGTACAATGTTAAGAAAAATTACAGTAAAAAATCTTCATAATCTCAAGGACTTTAATTTTTCAGAATTCATGAATGGTACAGCCTCTTTGGAGACGGAACTTTGTACGATCAAAATCCACACTCCATCTCTTGAAACCATCTATATCGACGCAGGCAATTTTTGGTGGAGAAACTCAATTTCAATAGCGTACCTTTATCTTCGGTTTCATCAGTTTTAAATGGTGTGTGTAGTATTTGTCGTCCAAGAAACATCGAAGACGACCTCTGCGGCGACAAAGGGGAGAGGAAAAGGATCGAGCGTCTGTGGAATATTCTAACCGAGAGAAAAATTACAAAGGAAGATCGGTTGTGGTTTCGAGATTTGGAGGAAGTGAGAATGGAGATTTCTGACTATAATAAAAACGAATGGCGTCCGACAACTCTGTCTGAATTGCCAAAGTACAATGACAATAATCGAGCGATGAGTTTGATGGACTATCGCGTATATGATCCAAAAGATCAATGGCATTACAAGAGTTTGTCCAGATTGCGAAACGAGAATCAAAGTGAATCTGTTAGCATTGAAATGGAGACAAGATACTTGAATTTGAATAGTGAACATCACACGATGAAGCGGCTTTGTGGTACATTAACAAGATTTTTGTTCTTCTTGTTTTGTTTTTATTTTTATTTTTCTTGGTTTTTTTTTTTTTTTTGAATTGGCGTAATAGTATTTTTCTTTTTGAAGTCTGTGAAGTGGTTTTGCAGTTTTTAAGGAATCTCCATAAATTTTACATTCTATACATTAGATTTACACTTTAATAAATATTCAAGCTATATTATCTCAACAAATTCTTTTTTTCTTTTTAATTATAAATGCAACAAGATTTTGAAAATTCTAAAATTTCTGAATTCTTCTTTTGTTTTTAGTCAATTAGATGTTATTTTTTCCATCAGAGTTGGTCACAAAATATATTATATATAAGGTGTGAATTCTAGAGGTGATTGGCCGAGATCATAAACCGAGCCGACCCCCCAAAATACATTAATCATGGGGTTGAAATTCCCGGAGGTGATTAGTCGAGCTTTTAAACCGAGCCGACTCCCAAAAGAATTATTGGACTTTTATTTATGATCTTCAGTTATTGGATTTATTCACTTACGGGACTTCTATATTGGGATTCAATTATTGGATTTCTTCACTTATATTGGATTTCTGTTATGGAGCTCGTTTCTATATTATGCTCCCGTATTTGATTCCTTTTATGATGCACGGTTATTGGACTTATTTTATGGTACTTAGTTTTCACCAGATGAATTTTGGACTTCTATTCTTCTATTTTTATGTCTTCATTGAACCACTTCTGTTGGTTCACTAGAGACTAGAGGGTTGTAAATGATGGGGGCATATTACGGCATCTTTATTTATGGGCCGAAATCCAATTTTATTAATGCTCGAAGGATTCAAAGGAATATAATGGCATATTTTCGACTTGGACCGAACAAATTAAATCTAGGTCAAATACCACGAATCATATTTCCATTCAAAGGCTCATGGTATTATCTATTAACACAACTTATTATCCACCAAAAGCTAAGATCGGTCTTGCACGCACCAAAATTCACGATCTAACACACACGCGTTTCTCTCCACTTTCAGTATTCCTTATTTATTACTCTTTATTGACTTGTCCTTCTCAACTAATGTGAGTGTTGGAGTGTTCACCCGAGGCTCAAGTTCCTGGATTTCAGGTGAACATAGTTCTATTTCGCTGGATGCATCCTCGAGAAGAGCCAATTTTGGTTGGGGTTAAATAGACCTCCATCAAAAGCTAACTTATTCAAAGCCTAGATAAGCAATTTGAACATAATTGTACATAGTAATCGACTATTCCTAGCTTAACTCAATCTGGATCCAATTTGTATATCTTCACAACTTTATTAACAATTTGCCACTGTGAAAATAAAATTTGTGTATCATATTTTGTGGTACGTGCATCTTCAACACCTGTTCAACTCAAAACTTTTGCACCTGTTCAAGTTAAAGCTTATGTACAAGCCAAATCATCAGCCAAAGCTACTATAGATGCTGCAAAGGTTACCAATGTTCCAGCATCTTCAGCTTATGTCAAAGTGAAATCTAAAGTTTATGCATCTGGTTCTAAAGTGAATTCAAATTCCCAATCACAGGCAAGTACCAATGCTCCTAAGGCATCAGATTATGAGCATCTGTTTTGCATAGTGGAGTTCAGGTGGTGCAAGTAGGTTCATGTTCCTATTCAAATAGTAGATTCTCGAGATATTTGTGTATAGGCCTTTTTTGAAAAAAAAATTCTTTTTGGACAATTCTATTCCATATGAAGTTGTATAGGCCTATTTTGTATAATGTCAAGGTGTGTTGTCCCTTAGGTTTTGTTAGTTGAGGTCTTGGATGAACTTTGTTTTTGTTTTATTTTGTAATCAACATAAAATTAATATGGCATGTATTATGAATTAGATGAAATGTATGAATTAATATAATTTAATCCTGTTTATATTGAAAATTTACTTTTGCAGAGAATTTAATCTTGCTTATTAAATTGGAATTTATTCTTTCATTGCATCTAAATTCACTCTTACTAGTTCAATGGAACTACATACGCTTGACATAAAATATAGATTGCAAATATTGCAAGGTTTAACACAATTATACTGTGAACGACTCCACATTCATCTTTGTTATTATTTATCTCATTTTCTTGATGAACTTGGTTTCTTGATGCACTTGTAGCTTCACTTTCTTTATAATTAGGAGTTGTTGTATGAGAAATTTTGCCCAACATCAAATGGCTCACACCAATGAGAATAGCCATGGTCTGGCCCGTCTGGGCGACAATAAAACAACCTCTCAGGGCTCATGTTTGTGTCTGAAACCATGACTATCGTTTTCTGTTGTTTTTTTTTTCCCAATGAAGACGCCTGTATTTCTCTTTTGTGTATCTCAAGCCACTCATTTGGGAAGCGCTACTTGAAAAAGTCATGAATTACAAACAATATAGGAGATGAAATGAAGCAACAAATGAATGAGCAGCAAATGAACCAAATTTCAATTTATAAGTTCTTAAAAAAAGGGTCATAAATTCAATTTTCTGATTTTCTTACTATAACCCCCTTATACAATCTAAAACCTTACAATGAACTCCACCTGACAACAAAATACGACTAGTTAAAAGTAAACAAAAAAAAAGGAATTTAAAAAAAATTATAAAAAATAATTTACATTTTTTTATAACCTTGTGTATAGACCCTAAGGGTAGGATATTCCCTGGAATCTTTCTGCTTCCGTTACAGTTAACAATGTGTGGAGGTAGTCGTTAACGGCGAATACTTCAGGGGGCGCTCGTAATTATGCAAAGGAGGGTTTTTTCGTAATTAGGCAATACTTCAGGGGGTGCTCGTAATTTGCCCAATAAATTATTCAAAAAGCATGAAACTCAAAAATTACATATTTGTCGACGTATTGGCTAAGTGAACAATTTTATCTGTCCAAGCACGTACAAATCTTTATTTATAAACGAGCCATGTATTTCGAAGATACTCCATTAGATCGTGGTGGGCTTCATATTTAGTCAACATTTCCGCATAGCTCGTAGTAAACTCCTCCTTAGAAAATGACATGACAAGTTTTTTCCACGGTCCTTGGGCGAATGCAACGCCAAAATCCTTTTTGTTGTCCATATTTCATGTAGCATCTAGTCCACATTCCTATAAATATGGAAAATGCTCAAATAAGGGTATGAAGTAAACACATGCTCTATTGCCTTAATAAGGCCTAACTATCTATCTGTCACAATTACTCCTTATTCTAAGCAGCCATAAAATATTAATCTTACTTGACTCAATACCCAATTATAGTGTTCTTCGTTTTCATGATGCATAAATGCAATGGCAACTGTAACTTTTTTTTTTCCAACTGGGGTCATATCTACAATCTTCAATAATGGCATCTTGTACCTATACAAAATAATTATATAATATTAATATTCAATAAAATTTTAAACTCCAAATAAAATTGCATCAACTATAAACGAATAATTACCCATTAGTCTTATATGTAGAGTCTACGAGTAGGACATACGGGAACAACTTCAGTATATCATGAAATTAGGAGCGGACTCGTCAAAGACGGCGCCCACCTCAGACGCGAATATAGTGTACCACGCGCCCAACATGTGCGCGTTGTCTGTTGTGTTTGATTCCAGGTTGTCCGCCCCGCCCTCTGTGTAAACTTGACGATTTGTTTGCAAAAAAATTAAAATCTTACCTTCGGTTGAAGTGGATCATCGATTGAAGGTATTGAACTCATTAGTTTATTATTATTACGTAACATAAACGACTATTCACGATTGCTTAGTATTTTGAAAATCCTAGAAAAAAGTAAGAGAGAATTCAGAGAAAATAGAGCATAGAGAGAAAATATTTATTTTATTTAAGTGCGGAATTTAATAACTTTTAGTTTAGGATTTAGCACCCCATTCAATTTTATTGCCCTAAATTGGGCCAAGAAATTAATGTAAAACAGAAGACCAAATCACCCAAATTCAAATATGGGCTACTCAAATGGCTGTGGTGCGCATGGGCTGAAGTCCATATTATTTAATGTGAGGTCACACTATTTCGTACATTTTTAATATTAACAGATAACACATTTTAAATGCTAATTTATCTTTCACCAAAATTTATTTTCTGTAATTAAATGCACTATTCATATCTTCTTATTAAGTAGATATCATTAATCCAGTATGCCTTTGTTTATTAATCTTATTCTCTTTATTCCATATTATTAGCCTTCTTAGAGATTTGTATTCTCACAAATTATTTGTTATTTTACATTTTTAATGAAGCGTTCATTACATTATTTTCAATTTTATAATTTATCAATTCTAATTAACTAGTTGAAAACAATTAATGTCATTAAGATTTTAATAAATTTCTATATTTTTTATTATAATATATAAACATTTATTGATTTTTTTAATATATACTCAGCAACCAAAACGACATTTATATTGGGATGGAAGGAGTATTAAATACCATATATTAACCATTGGTTTAAAGTTGGTGATGACTTAGCTAACCAATTTAATGTAAGGAAATGTTCTTTATAGTTTATACTTTAATTGTTTCTGAAAGAGATGCACAAAATATTATATAAGATTATAAATAATTAATTGAATAATTATAACTTCTCAAAAAATGTACAATACTTGGTGTGAGACTTATAAATTGTGTTAAAAATTGCTGAGCTTCTTATCTTATCTTCTTTCTTTTTTTCTTTTTTTCTGTGTGTGTGTATTATGACAAATTTAAAGATTGTATGTATCATTTAAAAGAGTATATTATTAACAAGAAACTCCTATCCAAATACTTTAATAAAATACATAAAAATCCAAGATTTGGCATTTTATTACTCCAAAAAAAATCTTATGAAATCTAACAACTCGCCTAGGGTGTAAATCGGATGCAATGGATTGGAAATGACTTTTTCAGAAAAAATATTTTTTCTGAAGTAAAAATGGGTTCCAATTTCCGTTCCAAAAATATTGGAAATAAAAAATTCATCACGATTTCGGAATGCCTCCGAATTGGCGGAATTTTGGAAATTTCGGATATTACATTAGTTTATAATATCTTGTTCCAAATTGAGAAATAATGGAAATTTTCATAATATTTTTCTATCTTTGTTGAAATTTTGCAGGAGAATGTAAGAAAATCCAAAAAAGAGTTTGACAAAAACGCAATAAACAAAAACACATGTAGAAACAACAAATTGAAACATGGATTTTCTTATAAGAAAAAATGCAACATAAAGCTTTTTATACCAATTATTATTTTCTAAGCTTTTAATTTACTTGACCCTTTTGTATTTATATTTTTCGTGTAATATATAACATATGTTATGTTATAGGATTACAAAATATATCATAATATTATATTATATATTTCGAAAAATCATAGAGATATTCAGAACTAAAATCGGATCGAAAATCGAAATTTCCAATAATTTTATCTACAATTCCAATTCAGTTCCAAATAAATTCAAAAGAATCATAAATCGGAATTTTCAATAATTTTATCTACAATTCCAATTCACTTCCAAATATATTCGGAAGAATCAGAAATCGGAACTTCGGAAATTGGAATAAAAACTACGGTTCCAAATTTGGACATTTCCAGAACAAAATTGGCGGAATTCGAAAATTCAATTCCGATTTCCACCCCTAAGCTCGGCAGATTCTTTTAAGTACGTTAAGAAAAATTCTAATTAATCTTAATTGTATCAAAATAGACTAAATCCCTTGACATCGGAGCCCTCATCCGCTGATCTGATAAGTCCGATGATGGATATAAATCATGGTAACTCACGAGCTGTTAGAGTAGCAGACTTGAATCTTCTGCCCACAAGGAACCTACTCTTGAATTTCAAATTTTCACACTGTATATGTATGTACTCAATTCTAATATTTCGTATCAAGTTATCACCCCTAAACCAGTTGAGCTATCCATGCGGGCTTAATTACTCATAATTGAACGGTGGAGATTGATGGAGAGAAGAAGCTCAACAGTTCCTCCCTCTTAGGGAGTGCTAAGAGACATGAAATTAGCAATTAAAATAGTGATTATTAAATAAGACACAGTGATAGAGTTAATTAGGTCATGTTCCCCTTTATGGTCCAAAAGCTGTATCCATAAATAGATTCGCTGATCAAAGATAACCACCCGTAATTTTTAGCACTAAATCCACTATCATTAGGTGTAGTCATTTTACACTTGCAAACGTGTTAGTATAACTAGTCACCTATCTTACCCCTTATTTATTTATTTATTTTCCAACATGATGTACAACTGTATTTATTAATAAATATTGATAATTAATGCCTTTAGGTATAACTTTGTTTCTGGGCGGTAAGTTGGTGTACGCCGTACGGTCTTAAGATCGAGTTCTGACAGTTGGAGTGTGAGAATTTCAAGTCTAACGAGGGTTGGTTCTTTGTGGGCATCACGTGCGGGCCGGCTACCCTAACGGGCTGTTAAGTCATCATAAATTTACATTCCTCCGTCAAATACTTGTCGCGCCAAGGGATAGAGGCCCTCGGGGCGAGGGATTTCGCCTTTTGGTGCTTGTTGTGACAATTAAATTATTTAAAACTTTTGTTTTGAAAACTTATTTCTAAAAGTTGAGGGTGTTTGCAAATAAGCTGGATAATCAACTAAAAGAAAATAAGTTGGTACATGGATGTGTGTTTTTAGAATTATAACTTAAAACAAATTATTTTAAAAGAAGCGTAATCAAAACCTTGTTTTGCAAATACATAAAAATAGATTATTTGTGGGAAAAAAACTCTTAATTAATTTTTAAAAACCTTTGCAAACGCCACCTAAAACTATATAAAAGCGTTCAATATAAAAACCAATAAAATTTAATAAATCTTATATAATGATTATTTAAAATTTTAATTTGAAATATGAAAACTATTTCCACTAACGTTCGAAATCCATGTCCATTTGTTTACTTTATGAATTTTATTAGTAAAAATAGATTTCAAATAATTGGATTATTCATTTTATTGTATCAAGCATACAGCAAAGTCGGTTTACATCACATGCCAAAATTTATGTATTAGTCCATAAGTTTGAAGAAACTAAAATAAATATTATGAATATTATACTTCTTATTGTTTAGCATACTTCATATATTAATAAAAAAAGTTATATAAAAATAAAAGTCGACGATAATGATATGTTTTTACTTCGACACTACTATTATATCCATCTATTTTTCAGTTTAAGTGAATATTTTATATATGGAGATCTTTTGTCACACATCTTTCAGTACTCAAACCCCATGAAACTATCAATAAATAATAATCAATTAACTAAATGGGTTATATAGTAGCATACTTTATTAAAATAGTACGAAAGTCATTACATATATTTTTTTTTTCTAAATCAATTTTCGTTTAATTACTGATTTTGATAATGTATTTTAAAGTAGAATTGTCCATGTGCTGATTTTATTCACCAACCAATTCATTTTTGACGTATTTTATTTTATGGATAATCAACTATCTGCAACCAACTCATTCAAGTTCGGTTGATAATAGTTTATATAGTATGCCAAAAAGTTAGTTGGTCGGGTGGTATCGGCCAACCAACTTTACTTATTATTTATTAATTTTATTAAATTTTCTAAGATTTACTAAACTCAAAACACATAAGTCTAATTATCTAATTTATAGGATTAACTCTTCTAGTACATTTTGAATTTTTGTTCGGTTCATGGTAATTAAGAAACAAAGTAAAATTCAAAATATTGTGAAGTGTTTTGATTTTTTTTATATTATGTTGAACTATTTTAATTTTAAAACACATGGTATAAAATATTTGAATTTTATTATAATATGTTGAACTATTTATGTTTAAGTGCAACACATATAGTTTGTAATATTTTGAATGTTGTAGTTGAATAATGTCGAACTGATTATGTTTAATTATAAGAATATTATATTGTTGTAACAAAATATTCCAAAAAACTAATTGTTTTAGATATATGGATTACTCATCAACTGACTCATTAAATTGAGTGTCAACCAACACCCAACTCATCTAAGATGAATCGATGATATCTACAATATTTACTACAGTTAGTTAATTGAGTTGGGTTGGTTTAATGGCCGGTAATAAACCAACTCATACCACAGATAACCCTATTTTAAATAGTGTGGATATCTATTTATAAATAGCTTGTTAATCGAATTTTCTGCCATTCCTAAACTTAATTAGTACTTAGTAGTCATTGTTGAGGAATAAAAGTGTACATAAATCCAGTTGAGAAGTATTATTTAAGGTATGTGTTTTTTGAGTGGGATTGAACTTTTGTCGAATTGGAAATACATTAAAAACGGATTTGATTGTTTGATGGGTTTACATCAAAAAAATGAGCTTTCATATATTATTTGAATATAAAATAAATTCAAATATCTTCATATACCAATCATTTATCTGTTTAATTAAGCTGGATTTGTGCTTAAGTTGATCCCAATAAAGTTTAAAGTTACAATAAGGTGGTCTTCCAAGTTATATGCAACATAAACACATATATCGATTTAGACTATACTATACTGGGGTGAAATACGTTACGCAGATTTTTGTCACTCATATATCAAAAATATACATATTCACATTGTTGTGTGCAGATCAACAGTAAAATTCACCCAATATAACATTCACCGGATATTACATCGGACAAATGTCACCATATATCCTATTTTGCATGAATTACTTGCCTTACGGGATAAATATTACATCCTATGACGACAAACGCATTAGGAGAGGACTCTGGAACATTTTATAAGCGGGGATGTTTTTTATTTAAAATAATATGATGGTGGGTAGGTAGTTTTTTACCTAAAAGAATACAAAAATAAATAAATATTTATACATTTTATTTAAAATAGTATAAGTTTTAAACATAATATATTGTAATGATATATATGATAAAATATATATACAAATTATATTTACATATAGTATACGGAGAAAAATAAGAAATTGAACGGTCCCCCTCTTCGGAAGATGCTACATTTTGTATTCGTCATTTATAATTGGGCTATGCATAAGGGTGGAAATCAGACGGGTCGAATATGAAATAATATTTTCGAAAAATTTCAATTTTTTGAAAGTAAAATGTTGCTTTCAATTGTTCGAGCAAAAAAGGAAAATTGAAAAGAAAACACTGCAAAAATCGTAAATATTGAAAATGAAATCGGCGGAATTTCATATATCCAATTCTTTAGTCGTCTACGGTACAAGAAATGTATAAATTGCTATTGATATTACTCAATCATAAGTGTAATTTTTGGTGAAATGTTTGGAATTTTCAAAAATATTTTGTTCGAAAAACTGATCAGAAAAAAAAAATGGGGAATGTTAGGAATGGTTTTGGGGGTTATCTTTATCTTACTTTCGAAAAATATATTTTGCGAGAATAATTTGATAATGAAAGCAATGTTAATTTGTTTATATTTTGATATGAGACAAAATGCACAGTAGTAGATAATTTTTTTTAAAAGTGTTGGAAAAATGTATTTTAGAAGAAGAATTTGAACAATAAAATGACATTTGTTTGTTTTTTAGTGAAAATATTATATGACAGTTAAATCATTTTACTGCAGCAGTCAAATCATGTCTAGAAGGTAGACAAACTTTTAAAATTATTTTGAGAATTTAATTTGAAAAGTTTACGAAAAATGAATTCAATTCGGGGAAAGAATAAAACTGAAATTCTTTTAATCAAAATCGACAAAGTTTGAAAATTCCATTCTAATTTACACCATGCTATAATGGGAATATTAATTATCCCTAGATAGTAATTAGGAGTATATAAATATCATTTACTTATTTATTTTCTTTACGGGTAATGGCAAATAGGCCCATGACAAGGGCACTTAATGAAAAGAGGGACATTCAACTTTTTTGTCTTTCAAATAAATCCAGCCCATTCAAATTTATTTGCAAATAAGGAAAATCTTTTTATATATACCAAGATTACCCCAAATTCATTGAAACCCAATTTAACTCCAATTTCATGATTTACACCCCAATTTAGCCCAATTTCATCAATTAACCAATTTTAACCCTAATTTCCATTTTGACCCCAATTTTGACCCGCCACCACCGGAGACCGCCGTTCGCCGCCGTTGACCGGCGTTGATTTTTTTTTTTTTTTTTTTTTTTTTTTCCTGGAATTTTTTTCCGGCCGGTCAACTGACGTTGACCGCCGGGTCTCCGGCGTTGACTTTTTTTTTTTTTTTTTTTTTTTTTATAATTTTGGTTTTTCTTAAAAATAATATTTTAATTAATATTACTGTCTTGGCTGCTAAATTACTGTCTGCGGCGGTTATTTAACCGTCGGAGACAGTAATTTAACTGTTAATTGACTCTTTTGTTTTTTTTTTTCTTCAAAAATATTTTAATTAATATTACTGTTTTCGTTGCTAAATTACTGTCTCCAACAGTTATTTAACTGTCGGAGACAGTAATTTAACTGTTAATTGAATTTTTTATTCTTAAAAAAAATATTTTTAATTAATATTACTGTATTCGTTCCTAAATTACAGTCTCCGGCAGTTATTTAACTGTCGGAGACAGTAATTTAACTGTTAATTAACCTTTTTTTTTTCCTTAAAATAAATTATTTTAATTAATATTACTGTCTTGGATGTTAAATTACTGTCTCCAACAGTAATTTGACTGTCTTAGACAATATTATTAATAATATTACCGTTCCGAAAAATAATATTCATAATATTACTGTCCCAAACAGTAATATTACTGTCTGAGACAGTAATTTAGTAGCCAAGACAGTAATATTAATTAAAATATTTTTTTCTAAGAAAAACAATTCAAAAAAAAAAAAAGTCAACGCCGGAGACCGGCCGGAAAAAAATTTTCAGGAAAAAAAAATCAAAAAAAAAAAAAATGTCAACGCTGGAGACCGGTGGTCTCCGGCGGTCAGCGCCGAAATCTGGCCGGAAAAAAACATTTCAGAAAAAAAATTATTTTCTGAAAAAAAAAAAGTTTTGGGGTTAATGTGATATATTTGTTTAAATCCGGGGTCAATGTGTAATATTAAGGAAGTTAGAGCATAATGGGTGGAATTGATAAGAATTATATTATTGAGGGTATTTTAGACTAAAAACATGGGGATGAGCTTAATTAAGAGATTGTTTTTTTTGTGGATTAAAATACATTTAAGTCCCATGTGATGGGCCTTTTTGCCATTTGTCCTTTTCTTTATATCTTCTTTTGGTATAAAAAGCAAAAGAAAGTGTGCGATGCAAAATTACCAAAAAAAACAAAATGATGCTTTGTGTTGTTTAATTAATAAAGTTTTATTTTATTGTAGTTGGTGGTTTACAGCTAGCTTAGATTCAGCCCACAAAAGGCCTAAAAGACCAACTTCGTTACATTACCATAATTGCTAGCTGAGATCTAATCCGCAACTTGCATGTGTAACAATTCCTATGTGATCAACAAATCCCACCACTTCTATGATAAGTGGGTGTGTGTATGTATTAAATACAAGTCACTACCCTTGAGTAAATTCTTTTTATTTGTTATGAAATTAATAAACAAATAAAATTTTTTTTTTAGGGTTGTTAATTATAACACTGTTAAGTTTTAATATTTTTAAAATCGATCGAGGCGGCTGATTAATCGGTCTCCGAGTCCGGAGGCGGTCCCAAACCTTTACGGTTTTAGTGTAAAGGTTTGAAAAATCGGGTTTTGCCTGTGAGGCGGTTTTAGGCGGTCCGAGGTGGTCAAACCTTGAAGGCTGGTCAAACTTCGGTGGCAAAAATCGGTCAAAATTTGGTTTAAATTTTTTTTATTTCTTTTAATTTTTTAATACAAAATAAAAGTTAGAATTTAAAAAAAAATGAGTTTATGCTTTATTTTGTTTATGTTAACTGTTATTGTTAAAGAACCTAATGATGTATGCTAGAAGAGTTCAAGACTAAATTTAAATTCAAAAAAATTACCTTTTTATTTATATTTTATAAGGATATTTATATGTTATGATTATATTATTATTAAACTTTTATCATTGTATTAGGATATATATATATATGATGGAAATATAATTATGTTTATTTTTTTTATATATATTTTGAGTATTTATAAATAATATCTAGAAATATATTATATTAAATTTAAAATCGATTGATTTTCGATTATTATCGATTAATCACCGTCGCCACGATTAATCGTGAGTCGGTGCCTAACCACCTCCGACCCGATTGCCGCTTTTACTTTTGATATGTTTTAATAAAATATATGTCAAATAAAGTGTATATAAGGTATATATGGAGAATTGTATGTGAAAATACTCAATCCGTCTCATATTATATGTCGTTTTGGGTTGGTTGCGTGCGTATTAAAAAACTAAATAAATATGCATAGAGTATACCAAAAATAATATAGTAAATACTAAGGCTTCGTTTGATAGGATTAAGCACTGAATGTTGAATGCTGAATGCACAACTGAACTGTTAAGATTACTGTCTTAATGCTGAATACTGAATGTATAAGTTTGTTTGGTAACTCCAATGCCTATTATAACTGAATGATGTAATTTTACTATATCAACCCTCATTATTTCTAACAAATAAAATTAACTACTAACTAAATTGTATGAAAAAATACTAAAAAAACCATGACACTCTTAAATATTAGTTTATTATACTCTTTTAATGAAAATAAAGCCATGTTGGATAAAATTAAGCGATGAATACTAAATGTTGAATACATATATGATTGATTAAGAAAAATGATTGAACACCAAATGAACAATTAAATTTGTTTTGTTAACTCATAACTTATTACATTTGAATCGTGTGATTTTACTATATTGTCCTTAAGAAAGTTTGATTGGCACAATTCTAAGTTTCTAGCCATAGAAATGAATAAAAATATCAAAGTTCATTTTTTTCTTCTAAACCCCAATATAAAAATATCCTCACATTCACTTATCTATTATAAAAAAAAAAATGTCGGTATATCACTCATATCCGAAACAAATGAATCCAATTGTGCTCCACTTTCAATAAATGTGACATATTACATAGATAATTGAACCCCCACTATATAATTTAATATAAAATTGGTTGGTATACTCAAATTACCATGGGACATATTTGTCTTAAATACATTCAGTTCTACTGCTGAACGAATAAGCTCAATTGTTGGAACTGAATCGGTAAGCGAATATCAGCTCCGTTCAGAGTTCCATGGCAAATGCGCTGAATTGTGAAACATCTGACCGAGTAAGAGATGGCTTCTGTTAAGAGGCTATTAAGAGCTCATTAAGCACTGTCAAACACGGCCTAAAATCGTTTTGTCATTAATTATTTTTTAAGTAATAGTAATTAAGAGTGATAAGGGGCAAATTTGATTAAAAAACATGCAATTAATACTTTATTGGAACTCTAAAATGACAAATAATTTGAAAAGAAAAAAAAAAAAAAAAAACTCCAAAAAGACAACCAATATTGGATAGAGGAAGTACAAGAGAGTTTTATAAATTAAAGATTGGCCAAGTACAACCTTAAACAGAATCAACGTAATACTACGGAGATACGTTTGCTAACAAAAAAGAAGATACGCAAATATTTCTTTTGGGTCTTCAATTATTACACTAATTCTAAATTCCCTAAAGTAATAAGAAATAGACAAAAACCTACTTAGAGACGAATTGTTGACTAAGAAAGCTTTCCATCATGGAAATGGTTCTTTTGTTTTCTTTTGTTTTTCATTCAGGGCAACGTGAGCTATTTAGGTGGGTGGTTAAACTTCCAATAAAAATAATAAAAAAAAAAAAAAAATAGAAGAAAAGTAGAGAGACAAGTAAAGAATTGTAGCTCAATTCTTTTGACATAATAAAAATATTACATAGATAGGTCTAAAAAGAAAATACAATCATTTAAATTGTGCTATGCGATCCTTCAAAGAGTAGGACTCATCTATTATTGAGTTCGTACGAAACTATCCTCTATTTTGCTATGAAGTCTATTTTTAGTAAGCTTCAAAACAGAAAAAGTACGTCCATGGTAGCAGTAGACACCGGAAGAAATAGCAGCAACAAATCAAACTATCATTCAAATAATATAATTCATATTTTCCCGTATTTGCTAGTTCTTCACATAGTTCTGCAAGAGTAGACAAATGACGCAAGCCATTTGTTTGGTCATGTCCATATTGTAATGTTGCCGTCGACACTTCAGAGAGGGTTTATCTTGTTCTCTGAAGTTTGTTGGGTAATTTATGGCAATAAGAGTTCAAATATCATCTACTTTAAATGGCTTAAATGAGTCACTCGAGTTGAAAGTAGAGTTGAGGGGTAAAAGTTCCATCTTTGATCATTAAATCCGCAACCTAACTCTTTCATCTATCTATCTATCGTGTTCACAAAGATATAAAAAATGATCATTCATTGTGATATTAGTACCCGTGGTTGATGAATAGACTTTCCTTGACCTACTTTATAAGCAGAATTCATATCAGGCATCTCAACTTCATTACTTTCACAAAACGACCTAACTTCATTTAACAAAAACATCCAACTAATAATCTCTCGAATCCTGAAGAATTTGTTTTGTTATTGAGACTAAATGCATAGCATTTAACATATCTTGAATTGTTGATGCAAAGTTTGGCAATGAACATTAGTAACTCCCATTACATGTTTCATCACAAGCAAGATAAAAGCAATCTAGAAGGATGTCACAGTAGTACAAGCAGAATCAACACCACCGTATTGGGAAAAGTTTGTTCCATCAGATATTATGCTTTGAAGTACTCTCAGTAGCACTAAATATTTTTATCAAGCTACACACTGAAGAAAAATGAGAACTGTTGCGAGTATTTCCAACTCGTTGCAAATTATTAATTTGATTAGCTCCACTACCAATTTCAAGTTCATTGATGTATATAGAATAAGAAATTTCACCTTGTTGTGCACTAATTAACTCAATGTTTCCCTTACAAGAAACACCCACGATATTTACAATTAAATCCAACTTAAAAAAATTGATGAACAAGAATTACTTTACTTTATACTGCAATTAATATCAGCTGAAGTCGATGAGCAAAAGAATGCACTTAACACACACACACACACACATATTATATTTTATTTTGGCCAAGAATATTTTTTATTCCATTAAATACTTAAACAAGTACAGGGGCGGCTCGTTAAAAACCTTATGGGCTGCATAAGGAAAAGAGTACCCCCTATAGAAAGGAATACAAATAAGAGAAGATAGCGTATACAAAAAACTATGACACCGAGAGGGAAACAATTCCTATCTAACTCTAAACCATGGGAGAATGCATATGCTCAGGCAAAAATATAAAATCCCTTGCAGTTGAAGCCTGACGGTCGAAACTTTCATAATTCCAAATAATTGTATCAATAATTAATCCATACCGCAGGCGAGAGGTCAGAAACCCTAGAGATATTTTACCGACAATGATGAGTGTGAGCCCATTAAGCCAGCCGATCAACAACACTAATTTTTTGACGGAGTATATAAGATACGTATCAATTATTAATTCGAGATAATAAATTTTGGCAATGACGAACTGAATACTTAAATGACCAACTTCATTGTACATCCTGTTGAACCCAATCGAAATCACTAACAATATCAAGTTGTGAAATATTAAGCGCTAAACACGTATGAAGACCATCAATCAAGGCCAAGAGTTCCGCTCAGTTATTGAATCCCTCGCCATAATAGTTTGAGAAACCTGCTATAAAGCCACCTTTGCTCATTTCGAAAAACCCGCATCCAATACAAATCCCATTCTGCGAAGATCCATCACCATTAATTTTAAAATTACCAGCCAAAGGACGATCACAGTTATACCAACGACCGTTACTTATTTCTTCCCTTTGCACCGCTAAACCTAAGCTTTCCAAAGTATGCATATGATGGTTAGAACAATTCCTCTAGACTTGAAGGATAAAGAGATCGTGTGAAGGTGGTAACGAATGGAGTGAATAATGTCGTCCCTCCTCATTAGAGCCTCCTCAAAAACCGCCCGACACCTTGCTTTCCAATACAAAGATTAACTTTTCATGTTTGGAACCCATAGCATAATTGTGCAAATTATAGAGCACTTCGGATGCAGCAAACTAAATCGATCACAAAAAATATGCCAGACCACTCTTGCACAATCTGAATCGAGGAAAAGGTGATGAAGGAATTCATCACATGGAAACATGCAGCAACAACAACGAGACGCCATCCGCATTCCTTTTGTTCGAATTCGTTCATCAATTGGAATTGCATGGTGAATCAGACGCCACATACATGCACTTGTCTTGATCGGAATATAGTTATACTAGATACGAGACGACCATCATTTGGGAACCCTCTTTTCCCGCACCCTCAGTATCACAATACTCTTTAGTAGAGAAAATCCCCGACTCTGATAAAGTGAATATAACAGTATCGGGTTTATTTTGGCATAAAGTAATTCGATTCATTTCTACATGAAGATCCAATCGGATATACAAAATATGACTATCAATATAGTGCAAGCCCGCTCTTTAACACTCAAGGTTAGATCCCTCCGAAATGGTCCGTGTAATGATTCACTAAGCCATGGTTCCTCTAAAAAACTAACATCTTCTTTGCCCAATAGCCACCTAGCACAGCTTCATAGAAGCGGGACATAACGTTGTATGGATCTCCAAATCGCCGTACTATGTTGTTTATTGATAAGACTTCACTCACAGAAATATGTTCAAGTACTATATTTCGTCGAAAAAGAATTTCGTTGCAAAACCATCCACATAAGCTTGTCGTGGAGAGTGCATTGCACTTGTTGCAGACTACGAATTCCCAACCCTCCTTCTTCAATCGACAGACAT
>NW_012192876.1:666910-701476 GCF_000504015.1 Erythranthe guttata | reverse complement strand
TCATATTGAGCAGATAACGGGATTTCGTCGTAAAGAGCTCCCTCTTAGATATTAGGGGGCACCAATTTACTTTGGGCGAAGCAAGGCTGAGTATTATGAAAACCTCGTGCAGCAAATCAGAGGTAAGCTTCTTGGCTGGAAAGGGAAATTTCTATCGTTTGCAGCTAAAATCACGTTGATAAAGTCTGTTCTAGCTAGCATCCATGTGTATACTCTAGCATGCACGAAAGTCCCGGCCTCGATTCTTGTCCGTCTCGAACAGCTCATGGTTTTCTTTGATCTATGGAGCTCCGGAGGCGACACGAGAACTCATTGGGTTAAATGGTCAACAGTCTGCACTCCGTCAAACGAGGGGGGTTTGGGCATTCGTCCTTTAAAACAAGTTATGGCTTGTATGCACGGCAAGCTCTGGTGGATGGTTATTCAAAATCATTCGTTGTGGGCCAAGTTCGTTAAGGCGAAGTATTGTGACAAAAGGGAGAACATTAACCGTCGCACAACTTCGCCTCTATGGATCTCGGTTCACAAGCATAGAGACTGGATGGCGGAATGTGTTAGATGGATTGTGGGTCAAGGAAATATAAAATTCTGGGCTGATAATTGGCTTGGAGAGGTTCTGACTGGTCCTCTGCCATGCGATAAGCTCCTTACGGTGGCAGCGGCTTTCCCACGTATATCAGAATTCCTCCCGGCCCCTTAATTCCCGCAAGCGAGCATGCGAAGATTATGAATATTCATTTGGACCATCATACTCCGAACAAGCTTGTTTTCACGCTTACTCAATCCGGGGAATTCTCAACTAAGATTTATTTCGATCACCTTATGAAAGCTGGACGGATAGAATTTGGCATAAATTCATACCGCCCAAAACAAGTGGATTTATGTGGAAACTAATTCATCATGGCATTCTTGTGGATCTTCGAATTATATCACGGGGTATCCCAATAGTCTCGAAATGTGTGTGTTGTCGAACGCCTCATCAAGAAGACATACAACATTTATTCCTTCGGTCAGAGTTTAAGCTCAATACTGACGGCTCATCTAAAGATGGTATTTGTTCGGGCGGCGGCATTATTCGTGATTCGGGAGGGAATATTATAGCTGGCTTTTCGTCATTTTTTGGAATTGGGTCTAATAATGTTGCTGAATTTCTTGCAGTTGCCCAAGGCATTCGTCTATGCAAGGATATGGGATTAGAAACTGATTCGCTTTTGGTGGTCAATGCTATCCGTTACAAAGTCGTAGCTTGGGAATTGATTTACGTTCATAGATTATGCATGCAAGAGGTGTCTCCGTCGCACAAGTTCCAGCATGCTTATCGTCAAAAGAATATGGTACGGTGGCGGATCGGCTAGCTAATCAAGAATTCATCTCCGGGAATAGCTTACCTGCTGAGGTGAAGGCGGCTTACATAAGCGACAAATTGGGGTTACAAAATTTTCGCAAATGAATCTCGATTTCATAGAGGAGAGGCTGCTTAAGAAATGGGATTTGCATATTAATCCATTTGTGGCCCCAATCTCAGCATAAACAAGTTCTTCAGGGATGGGATGATAATTACAAACAGACCCCTTCATGGGGATCCTTTTGCAATTATGGAAGATATTTCTGGAATGCTGCTTATATCCTTTTCTTCTTAGGACTTTACTATTTTAGCCCATTTTTGGGCCTTCTTTGTAATAGCCGCGATAGGTTATCTCTGGCTTTTTATTACCATTGTAGGGGTACTCTTTTTCCTTGTGTAGGCCCACAAGGTTTTAACGAGACCCCAAACTCTTCTTATCTAATGGAATAATAAAGTCTTTTGGCCAAAAAAAAAAAAAATAGTATGGGTTAGTAAGATGTTTGGTTGATGAGATTCGTATTTAGTCACGCCCTCTACTACACTCAAAGCCCGCAATTAAGTGCTATGATTTGGTTAAATTAGTAGCACCCCTCCCCTGCGATTAATTTTGTAGGAGGTGATTAAAAGAGGAAAATACAATGTTATCCTTAAAACAATATCTTATTTTTTTTAATTAAAATACTTTTTAGACAATTCACATCAAATACCAGAATTTAACAAATTTAATACAAGATATGACTTTTGTTGTGTTTATATTACGGTGATAGAGATTAATATAACAATATTACTGTGTTAAACACTAGTATAGTTAATATTACTGCCAACCACGGTAATATTGTTGTCTAAATGGGAGCAAAAAGATGTTAAAAAAATCAAAAAAAAAAAAAAAAAAACGAAAAAGACAATGCCGGAAACCGGCGGAAAAATCAAGAAGAAAACGAAAAAAAAAAAGTCAACGCTGGAGCCTGGCGGCGACAGACCAAATTGTACTAAAAATTTGTGTTTTGGGTCAAAATTGAATAATTTGTGAAATTTAGAGTCAAATTGAGGTTAAATTAAGTTAATGGATGAAATTGGAGCATATTAAAATGTGAAGGGCTATTTTAGTGTTTTACAGACCTCTGGACAATGTGTCGACTTTTTTGTAAAATAGTTCTTTATCTGGACCCCTTTATGAATAAGTACACATTGATGGGCTTATTTGTAAAGTGTTCATATATTAATGGGGCAAAAAATTAAAACTTTCACAGACTTGTTTCATTAATATATTTTATAACACTTCATTTTATTTAAGAAAAAATAGTCAGATATCATATCAAAAAATAATTTAGTTTATTTAATATATAATTTTGTATTGTTATTTTTATTTGAAAAAACTAATTTATAAATATTATAATAATATTTTAGGAACAATCTTTTGTTTTTAAATATATATTTTTGGAACAAAAGTATTTGAGTCAAATAAGTTTAATAATTACAATAACGTCATGTACTTTTTTTTCACTATAGGGATAAACATATCATATATTCCCAAACATCTAAACAACTTATAAAAAATAAAAAGTAACTTATAAGCTACACATCCAAACACCTTAAAAAATAGTTTTTAAAATAAGATCTAACAACTTATCATATCCTAAAACATCTTATCTTAAAAAATAGCTTATAAGATGTTTTAAATAACCTTAGCCAAACGTGCTCTATGTTTACCTTTATTGAACGGTTAACATATTAATATTACTCCATTACACAATAATAATGACTTTCGTTGTGTTAATATTACTATGGTAAAAATTAATATAGCAATATTACTGTGTTAAACTGTAGTATAATTAATATTACTGTGTTTAACATTAATCTAGTTAATATGACTGTCAACCACAACAATATTGTTTTTTCAATGGGGCAAAAAGATGTTAAATTTAAAATAAATAATTAAAAAGTCAATGTCGCCGGAGACTGGCATTAACTGCCAGTCAGCGACAGTAGAAGCAGAAAAAAAATCGAAAAAGTCAACGTCAGAAACCGGCGGAATTGAGGAAGGAGAAAAAATAGTTAATGTCAGAGACCGCCAGTTAACGGCGGCGACAGGTGAAAACTGTACTAAAAATTGAGTTTTTGGTCAAAATTGAATAAATTGTGAAATTTGGGATCAAATTATTGTTATATTAAATTAAATGATGAAATTATAGCATACTTAAATGTGAGAGGCTATTTTAGTCATCTACACAGCCAATGTGTAGATTTTTTTGTAAAAACAATTTTTGTCTGAACCCCTTCATAAATAAGTATGTCATGATGGACTTATATGTAATGAAAAAAAAAGGGTTTTAATTGCAAATGTTAACAGGGAATGGTAATAATCTCTGAGGCCTGACAAAATCATTAGGGTTTATCTATCGTCGACTCTTGAATCAAAATATTTTGAGTAGTACGTACGTAACAATGAAAAGGGTAAAAAGGGACGAGGATCAAACTCCATGGACAAGATATCAGAGTTACCACAAGATATCTTGCAGCGAATACTTTATTGGCTATCCCAAGAAGATGCTGTCCGAACCTCTGTATAGTCCAAATCATGGCGTAATATTTGGTGCACTCGCCCCAATCTCCACTTTTTCGGATGCCGCCTTTTAAAGGAAACATGCATCAATTTCTCTCCGTTGTGAGCAACACTTTACAACTGTATCGTGATCAAGGACTGCACGTGGATGAATTTCATGTTTGTATGTCGGTATTCAGTTTCGACTGTGCATCTGTTTCTCTTGTTGATGAATGGGTTCGAATACTCACTAGCATGTGCGTGAAGAAGTTTTGTCTTTGTAATCTTCCGAAACGTAGTATAGTAGAAGAACTGCACTTTGTAGAACTGCCCTCTGTAGTCTTTGGAGCCAAATCTCTCGAAGATTTGCATTCAGAAGTTGCACCGAGAGGCTATTGAAAGGATGGTACTTTTCAAGAATCTAACATCACTTAGTCTCCAACGAGTCTCGATGGAGGACGGGATTTTCGAGAAGATAATCTCATGTTGTCCTTTGATTGTAACTTTGGACATCGGAGTGTGTACACTGTACAATGTTAAGAAAAATTACAGTAAAAAATCTTCATAATCTCAAGGACTTTAATTTTTCAGAATTCATGTATGGTACAGCCTCTTTGGAGACGGAACTTTGTACGATCGAAATCCACACTCCATCTCTTGAAACCATCTATATCGACGCAGGCAATTTTTGGTGGAGAAACTCAATTTCAATAGCGTACCTTTATCTTCGGTTTCATCAGTTTTAAATGGTGTGTGTAGTATTTGTCGTCCAAGAAACATCGAAGACGACCTCTGCGGCGACAAAGGGGAGAGGAAAAGGATCGAGCGTCTGTGGAATATTCTAACCGAGAGAAAAATTACAAAGGAAGATCGGTTGTGGTTTCGAGATTTGGAGGAAGTGAGAATGGAGATTTCTGACTATAATAAAAACGAATGGCGTCCGACAACTCTGTCTGAATTGCCAAAGTACAATGACAATAATCGAGCGATGAGTTTGATGGACTATCGCGTATATGATCCAAAAGCTCAATGGCATTACAAGAGTTTGTCCAGATTGCGAAACGAGAATCAAAGTGAATCTGTTAGCATTGAAATGGAGACAAGATACTTGAATTTGAATAGTGAACATCACACGATGAAGCCACTTGGTGGTACATTAACTAGATTTTTGTTCTTCTTGTTTTGTTTTTATTTTTATTTTTCTTGGTTTTTTTTTTTTTTTTTTGAATTGGCGTAATAGTATTTTTCTTTTTGAAGTCTGTGAAGTGGTTTTGCAGTTTTTATGGAATCTCCATAAATTTTACATTCTATACATTAGATTTACACTTTAATAAATATTCAAGCTATTATTATCTCAACAAATTCTTTTTTTTCTTTTTAATTATAAATGCAACAAGATTTTGAAAATTCTAAAATTTCTGAATTCTTCTTTTGTTTTTAGTCAATTAGATGTTTTTTTTCCTTCTGAGTTGGTCACAAAATAAATTATATATAAGGTGTGAATTCTAGAGGTGATTGGCCGAGATCTTAAACCGTGTCGACCCCCCAAAATATATTTACGATGGGGTTGAAATTCCCGGAGTAAACCGAGCCGACTCCCATGGACTTTTATTTATGGTCTTCAGTTATCGGATTTCTTCACTTATCGGACTTCTATATTGGGATTCAATTATTGGATTTTCTTCACTTATTGGATTTCGGTTATGGTCTTCCATTGTCGGATTCCTCTTCATTTATATTGGATTTCTCTTATGTAGCTCGTTTATTGGACTTATCTTATTATTCTCCCGTATTTGATTCCTTTTATGATGCGCGGTTACTGGACTTCTTTTGATGCTCAGTTATTGGACTTCTTTTATGGTGCTTAGTTTTCTATAAATGAATTTCAGACTTCTATTTTCAGTCTCCATTGAACCACTTCTCTTGGTTCACTACACACTATAGGGATGCAAATGATGGGGGCATATTACGGCATATTTATTTATGGGCCGAAGTCCAATTTTATTATGCTCAATGGATTCAAAGGAATGGCATATTTTCGACTTGGACCGAACTCTTAGCTCGGCCCGTCAGTTCCTGAAGCCCACGATGAATTATTCGGTGAATTGTGGAAAAGTGAACAAAAATAGAAGCAAAATCCTACATGCATGCAAATTAAATTTAGGGCAAATATCAAGAATCATATTTCCATTCAAAGACTGCAGGTATTATCTATTAACACAACTTATTATCCACCAAAAGGTAAGATCGGTCTTGCACACACCACAATTCACGATAAAAAACAAACGCGTTTCTCTCCTCTCCTCTTTCAGTATTCCTTATTTATTACTCTTTATTGACTTGTCTTCCACAAGTAACTTGAGTGTTGGAGTGTCCACCCGGGGCTCAGGTTCCTGGATTTCAGGTGAACAAAGTTCTATTTCGCTGGATGCATGCTCGAGAAGAGCCAATTTGGTTGGGGTTAAATCAACCCCCATCAAAAGCTAACTTATTCAAAGCCTAGGTAAGCAATTTGAACATAATTGTACATAGTAATCGACTATTTCACGCTTAACTCAATCTTGATTCAGTATATCTTCACAATTTTCTTAACAATTTGCCACTGTGAAAATAAATTTTTAACATCAAATATTTGTACTATAGCTAATAACGTATAGAAAAACATTTAACATAACGGTAGAAACCTAACTTCGCACATTTGCCTTAGTTGTTAGATCCGAGATTAAAGGCTTAAATAATGATTATTTGAGAAACGAGATATATATTATATGGAAAGTACAATTTGTACCCTTGAACTATGGAACTTGTCACAAACACCCTCTATATAAAATGGTCCCTCGGTAAGCTATCCCGTTAGTTGTTGCTCATGTGGCGGTTTGACCTTTTCTTTTTCACATCTTAAACTATGAATTGAATATTTATGGACACATTTACCTCTGTGCTTATCTTTATATATATTTTTATTTCTTATTGTTCAATATTTAAATTTATTTCAAATTTTGATCAACTTAACTTAATTGTATACATTTCTAAATTTATATTATTTTATCTCGAGTAATTATTTTATCTCATCACATTTATTTTTTATAAACTAGCATTTTTCCCCGTGCAATGCACGGGATAAATCAATTTATATTCAAAAAAAATAAATCAATTTAATACATAATAAGAAAATATAGTACATCAATATAGTAAAATTTAATAATGTATTATTAATCATATTTTATATAACATTAATTTTTTTAAATATTGCATATTAAGATTTATAATCCAAATATATAGGTTTAGATTTAACAAATCAAATTTCTATCTTTATATATTAAGATTTGAGATATATTGATGAAAAATAAGATATTGATAATTGTTGAAAATTAGTACAGAAAAAATATTAAAAATAAATAATTACAAAAATACCGTTAGAGTTCTTTTAGGGTTGCCCAGCGTTTCTTTCTTTTATATATAAGATATTATTTCATCTATATCTGTTTAAAATTATCTCGTATTTTCCAAAAAAAATCATTTACATTGAAGTAACCTTTAAAATTTTAAACAAAGGATAAACAAATAAATTATTGAATTAGGAAAAACGACATCTCCAACTATTTTCACCTCTGTTATTCTTTTTTTTAATTGTTTTTTTGACTAATATTCCTGACTACAAAAACTACAAATTACAAATGCACAAATGACCAAAAACCTCTCTTTCCTCCTCGTCAAAACATTCTGCTCTGCCGCCACCTCTGTCATCAACTACGAAAATCACCCCAATTCAAAAGTGGTGATATGATTCAGCCATGCATCGAGGTTAATGTCGAGCTGACCAAATTGAAGACTCTCAGTGTGAATGTTGATGAGATGGCGGTGCCTAGAGAGATGCTTCAATCATTCTCTATATAGAGGTTGAACGCATTGGAATTTCAAGCTACAAAATACTCATGTTCATATCCACTTCAATGGATGCTAGATAGTGTGCTTGGCGATGTGGTGCAGAGATGTGTAAGTTCGCTACCACACAGAGAGATCGATCTTGTTTATACTCCTTGTGATATTTGTCCAGATTCGAGGACGAATCCTTTTAAAGAGGGGGAGAATGATACGATCCGCACAAGCTCCAAGACAAAGAATTGGAAGAAGAGAAAGCGAGTGATATTAATGGAGCCGTTCGTGTAAGGATGAAGAATAAATGCTTGAATCAGGCCTTTGAGGAGTCCGTGGTTTGGAATTGGAAGAAAAGAAAGAGAAGAATTCGTTGGACAAGTCGAATTCCATGCATCCGAGATTCCCGCCTATTCTGGCAGAGTTTACCATTCGAGTTATAACTCTCGAATCTGAAGTCCATTTAAACTGATTCAAAATGATTTGGAAAGCTAACTGAAAGATCTACAACTTTCATGTTTTGAGCAAAGAGATATTCGAAGTGGAACAGTGTCGAAATTGAGCTTTAATTGCATGCACGTGCACAGCCCAATGTCGCGAGATTAGAAGGGTGATCGAGAAGCCGACTTGAAGATCAATTTATTTAATTTATTTATTCACGTTTTTAATTTAGGTTTTATTATGTTTTTATTATTTAAGAGTCTTTTATGGTTAGAATTTGCTTATTTATTTATTTCCTTATTATAGTTTAGGTATGAGTCATTTTCCTTGTGAGAAAGGAGTCTTTTTAGACCTTATAAATAGGTTGCCACTTTGGCATATTTTAGAGGACGAATTTTGATGATTTAATTGAGAATAATCTCTTTGGTTCTTTAAGAACTCTTCGAACATATCGGTGGATTCCGTTTGTTCACCCCGACTTATCAATCGATCTTTCACAATCGATTGTGGCGTCTTCACATACCAAGGTTCTTGCCTCTTTATAGGCAACGGGTCGCAGTTCCACCCCTTTGAATCTTTGTTTTTGGATGTTTTCGATCTTGCTTCCGCGTAAGATATTGGATCTTGTAACGAGTTCTACGGGATTCGTATCAAGTGGCCTCTGCATTAATTCCCCAATTCCACTATATTCATCATGAGGGCCGGCCCTGGGGTGGGGCAAGCAGGGCCCATGCCCAGTGCCCAAAGACCTACAGTGGCCCAGTTTTCTATTTTTTTAAATATACATGTCATATATTTCTTTTTATGCAAAAATTTATTATTTTATTATTAAAAAAAATACTCTTCTACTTAAAAAAAATATTCTTATGTTATTATTTTTAAATTTAGTTTAAAAGTAAACATAATTTAAAATTTTATTTAGTCAAACAAAAATTTATTGCATATTCCTCTAACATTTTTTTGGCGTAATTTTGTTTATCTTGATTTACATTAATATTTTTAATCTTTTATGTATGAAGTTTCTATTAATAAATAATTTATTTATATTATGTCATTAAGCATAATATGCTAAAAAAGAAAACCTGAATTTATGTATTATTAGTCGTACAAATTATATTCTCGCCTAGGTCCCCCAAATACGCCGAATTGGCCCTGTTCATCATCGGCTCTATGCATAAATGTGAAGTGAGATGTTTTTTAAAACAAAATTGTTGTGGAAAAAGGTTTCCATTAACAAGGTTGTTGCAGGGTTATGCAAAATTAAGTTTTGGGTATGGGCTGGCGGTGCAGGGTCTGGGGTGGATGAATTTCATGTCATTAGGATTGCCCTAACTTTATTTTGCAGTAGAAAATAATAAGGGCAAAAAAGTAAATGCTCATTAGTATTACGGTGCTAAATTTCTAATATTTGACTGTTAAAGTCATGGACTATTTTGAGACGTTTTATAGCTCATGGCGTGTTTGTGACAAGCCCATAATTCATGGGTTCAAACTGTACTTTTTTTTAAAAAAATGTTTGAATTTATTATAAATGGTTATTTATTTTGTGCTTTTGTTTTGCAGTGCAACCTGGTGTGCCCCAGACCACTTTCGAACGCCAGAGGAAGGCTAAAGCCAATTATCATGTTCATGCAATGTACTCTATATTCTTATAAGATGGCTGGTTTGTGCTATACCGGGCTTTGATGGCAACCTCTAAGGCCCATTCGAGATGTGTGTGGGGTATTAGACGCAATTCCATGCTTAAATTTAAGAATATTTTGCATCTTTTACATCGGCATTAAGGTCCGACCGTTTGAGGATCCTTTGGCCACACGATGGATCTATCTACTTAGGTCTGATTTAAGTGATGATTAAGCCGGGGTTCGCGTTCAAGTTTAGATCATTTGAGCTCTAATGAGATACTAATTCCATCAGTGTTTTATTTATTTATTTTACAATGAATAGCGATTTATTTAATCTCTTATATTATGTGGGATCCGTACTTGAGTCTCAATGATTGTATATGAAGAATAAAATTGTAGAAAGAGAGAATTTTGTCTCTCACGTATATTATTGACATATATAGTTGCATGTAGGAAACCCTAACCTATTGATACCACTGCAATCGAAACAGGAATGGAGAGGACGTGATGACTAGAGACAAAATCTCGAAACAGTGGGGTCGGGAGTCCTTTCGTGAAGATATCGGCAAACTGGTAGGCGGATGAGACATGAACGACTCGAACGTGTCCCAAAGAAATTTTATCGTGGACGAAGTGTATATCGATTTCCAAATGTTACGTGCGAGAGTGTTAAATAGGATTGCTGGATTAGTAGATGGCACTAACATTGGCATCATAAACATTAATGGATTTCGAAGGAGGGCATAGCAGCTCAGAAAGAAGATTGCGTAACCATGTTGTTTTGGCAACGGCATTTGCGACAACTCGATTTCAGCATTTGCACAAGACCAAGAAGTAGTGAACTGTCATTTGGAAGACCAAGAGATGAGGTTGTTGTCGAGCAAAACGCAATAGTCCGATGTTGAACGACAGGTGTCAGGACATCCACCCCAATCGGCGTCGGAGTAAGCGATAGGAGATAAGTCCGGATTGGGAGAGAGGAGAAGACCGTGGTCGAGAGTACTACGAATGTAGCAAAGGATACGCTTGAGAGAAGCCATATGAGATTCCCTCGGATCATGCATAAATAAATAAACTTGTTGCACAAAAACAAAGATGTCGGGACGAGTCAATGTGAGGTATTGCAGTGCACCAGCAAGGCTGCGATAGAGGGTTGGTTAGCAACCGGGGGTCTAGCAGTCAAAGATAGCTTGCCTTGGTATCAACAGGTGTAAGGCAAGAGTTGCAGGAAGCCATGTGTGTGTGCGCTCTAGTATCTCGTCAGCGTACTTGTGTAAAGAGAGAAATTGCCCATTCGATGAGCGAGTGATTGTTAAGCCGAGAAAATAGTGAAGGTAGCCAAGATCCTTCATTGCAAACTCCTGATTGAGGTTCGCAATGATAGAGCGTAGGAGTGCAGGTGTGGAAGTAAGCACAATATCATGGACATACGATAGAAGGAAGAAGAGGAAATTGTTTCCACGGTACACAAAGACTGAGGTGTCCGATTTGCATTATGTAAAGCCCATGGTGGTGATATAACTGAAAAAACGCTTATACCAAGCTCGGGGGCCTGCTTGAGACTGTATAAAGCCTTGTTGAGACGGCACACGGGAGTAGGGTGAGATGGATCGACGAATCCGGCAGGTTGCTCGCAGTTGACAGTTTTAGAGAGAGTGCCATGTAAAAAAAGCATTTTTCACATCGAGTTGGTGGATCGGCCACGATCGTGAGTTGGCCTAGGTCTGGAGGTGGTGCCTCAGGCGGAGCAGATGTCGGCTGGGTTGGAGGACTGTTCCACAAACTGTTGGAACAAGGTGATGAAGTGTTGGAACAGTTTGGCGAAAGCTGAGGAAAAATGAGTAGTGGAAGTGTGTTTTCACCCATTTAGAGATAGGGAGTGTGTTTGTTGAGGGGTGGACTCAACAAAAGGAAAAAGAGTTTCATCGAAGGTGACATGGCGGAAGATAATGATTCAGCAGGTGGATCGATCAAGGAAACGATAGCCTTTATGAGAGGAAGGGTGATGACCGAAATAAACACAAGGAGTGGAGCGGGGGGGCTAGTTTATGTAGTGTAGTGGCGGTGAGATTGGATAATAGAGACAACTGAAAACTCGAAGGTGAGAGTATGTAGGTTTTGTTAGGTAAACAGATGATACGATCCAGCCAATTATGCGAGGTAGTGCCGAGCTGGATAAATAAGTTGATGACTTGGATGAGCTGTATGTGTCAAGAGGACCGATTACGCGAGCTCAGGCCAAGCGCATTGAAGCAGCCATGCTTAGCTTAGTAAAACACGAGCTCCGAAAGAAAGAATTGACGAAGTCTAGTTCGATCCCATGTGAGCTTAATTGGAGCGAATTATCGGGCCAGATTGTGAAGCAATCCGAGCTCAAGGACTTGAGCCTGTCTAGTCATCCAGCCGAGAAGACGTGACTTGGGAAAGATGATTATTATTAATTTTCGTATTTTATTATTGAACAATTTATTTCTTGCAATTAGAGTCCGATTTGGAATAAATTTAGTTTATTTTGTTATTTCCTTATAATAGATACGTTAGATTAGGTCTCTTTGACACTTATGAATAGGTTGTTTTAGGTTCATTATTATTTGGACGTTTTTTTAAGCATTAATTTCAGAGATTAAAATTCTCCTTCGTTGTTCTTCTACAACTCTCCGGGATATTTTGCAAATGGATTCTTGTGAACGATTCTTAGCGATAATAATATTGGTTTCTGATTCATAATAATCACGGGGTCAATACTTTCACCTTGATAATATTGGTTTCTTGCTCTCTATAGCCACCAGGTCAATATTCCGAATTCCACCAATTAAATCATTTTTTGGACGTTCCGTTCTTGCTTCCGCATAAGATTATTGGGTCCCGTAACAAGTTCTACAGGGTTCGTATCAAGAGCTTTGTGAGAGGTCCGATTTTGTGTGGTTTTGGTGGGTAAGATATTGAGTAGGTGGGTGGCCATATGAAGGGCTTCCACCCAATAAGTAAGAGGAAGATGAGTTTGAAAGATGAGAGATCGAATCATGTTGGTGATAGTGCAGATCATCTGTTCTGCATGTCTGTTTTGAGGAGTGGTGTGAGGACAAGAAAAACAATTGAGGACGCCGTGTTTGGTAAAGTAGGATTGAAATTCCGTGTTTTAAAATTCACGGCCATTATAACTTTGTAAGGAATTGAGGGAATGTTGGAACTGAGTTTTTATGAGCGTATGAGAAAGTAAACAAAAGATGCAAAGACATCAGATTTATTTAGAAGTGGAAAGATTCACAGATAATATGTAAAATCATCTACTAACACAATAGTATTTGAAACCCGTAAGACTAGAGACAAGAGAGACCCATAAATCAAAATGAAAATTTTCAAAAGGAGCAGTAGTAGTCAAATGTTGAGAAAAAAATGGTAAACAAAAATGTTTGCCTAATTGACAGGCATTACTGATGGACTCCCTAGGGTCTTTATTTTGAGAAATAAATTTGCTAGAAGATAAACGAGACATGGCGTGTTTGCGGGGGTGGCCAAGACGACGATTCCAAGTTGTGTGATATGAAGGTGTGGAAACAGTGAGTAGGGCAATGGGAGGTGAAGTGGGAGAAGAGACGCCAAATGATATAATTCACCGGAACTATTATGCTTAAGGAGCTCAACTCGGGTCCGAAGATCCTTTACAGAAAAAACAAATGGGTCAGATTCAATCGAACAAGAGTTATCACCGGTGAATTTTCGAACAAAGATAAGACGTTTGATGATATGGGGTGTGACATAGACATATCTGAGGCGGAAAACAGTGGTGGGGAGAATTTTGTGGCCTATGTGGGTGATGGGGAGGGTGGAACAATTACCGATGACGGCATGTTTGGAGAAAGTATTGTTAGGATTAAAAAAAATTGAAATTACCTGAGTGTTGTGCATATAGGAGGTTTCCTCGCTGTCCATTAACCACTGAGAGTCGATGGGCTGTTAAAGTGTCACCGTGTTCAAGCGATTTCCCTGATCAACCATGTTGGCACTGTTCGACGAACTGTTGTGAGAGTTTGTGGGAATGTTACGACTCAGTCATGGATTTTGTTGGTTAGGTGTGCGGCCTCTGTGGTGGTTGTAGCATCCATGGCCCCCGCTGTCTGCCATGATTTTGGTTGTTCGGAAATAATCGTGGATAGAGAGAGAGCTTTTTCTTGAGTGACTTGAATTTATCTTCAAGTTGAATGGCCCGATAGTCCTTATTGTCTGTGAAGAGGGAAGAGATCATTGGCGGTGGTGGTTTTGGGGAGAACCATGTTGGACAGTCGTTGGTGATGGTGTCGTAGTTTATGTGTTGCCATTCCTTCGCGAAAATTGAGTTGGGTCAGGGTTTGCCATGGAGAAGATCGGAGAGGCAAAAGCGACCTGCGGTAATGGTGAAAAAGTGGCTCCACTTTTAATAGTTGGGTCATTTTATATCAAGGGTGACAGGAATGAGAGTCTTGATATTGGAGATGACATGCGCAAGGTGGAAGAGGTTGAGAGGGGCGGGGGTTGACGGATTAGGGTTATCGCCGGCCATGGAGAACTGTTTGATGAACGGTTACAGCAGTTCGACGGCGGCGGTTGAGGAGAGATTGGAGAGAGGCGTAGCATATAATAATAATAATAATAATAATAATAATAATAATAATAATAATAATAATAATAATAATAATAATAATAATAATAATAATAATAATAATAATAATAATAATAATAATAATAATAATAATAATAATAATAATAATAATAATAATAATAATAATAATAATAATAATAATAATAATAATAATAATAATATAAACGCTAGATCTGTTGGGGATCTACATGCATACGCAATGAAAGTTTAAAAAATTATATCATGCAATCTTTATGAATAATATATTATCTATTGTCATGCTTTGATTATGTGTTTAATTTAAATTCAAATAGTACATGCAATTCATATAGTCATGTAATCATAATTAATCTAATTAATTAAAGAAGATAGATTACATACTCGTTTAACGTAAATTCCTTAGAATGTTGTCTCACTGGTCTCACTACTGTCCTTAGTTGAGCAATTACACACCAATTTTCTTCGTTCGAATTGGATTTCACCTTGAAGAATTAATCCACCAATAGGTTGCACTAGAAAACTATTGGGTAAATATAAGAGAAAGAAACGGGAGAAAAAAACGAGGGAAAATGATTTCCCATCGACAACCGCAGGGGCGCAGGGTAGCGACAACGAAAATGGGGAGAGGGGCGCTCTAAAAAGGGAGAAAGAGAGAGAAGAGAGCTTCTTGTATTGTATTGTGTTTGATGTCTTTGATGTGTTTTTCTCTCTACCCTAAGCCTCTTATTTATAGAGTTATTTGACATGTATATCGAGTTTCCTACTTACCTAAAATTCAAATAACACAAGCCCATTAAAAATGTTCTAAAACCTTTCTTAGATTCCTAATAACTCTCAACTGGGAACTCCAAAAAATATAAGAATTATATATTCGCGACGATTAGAATCTCCTCGTCATTTCGATTACCATATTGCACTTTTGGAAACTTCTATTCAGTGACACCTGCCAAACTGGGAAAATTCTCAATATAGAAAGTTCACTTGAAATCAATGAAAGTGTTTTCCTCTTATTCTTCTAATTCATAATCAACTATTATGAATTTTGAATTGAATCATATTGAACTCTGTTTAGTTATGATTAACTAATTAATCTTTGTTCACCATACTAAGGAATCATCTCCGAAAGATGTGTGACCCTCAATGATTCAGGTGTAAGTCAGTTGTAAGCCCACAACTCTTTGTAATTCGAATAATTATTTATTCAATTACAGACTTGTCCCAATTGTCCTTATTAAGATTAAAACATATTTTAATCTTTATCGCCGATCATATCAGCTAATGCCTAATGAATCAAGATTGACGTCTAACAGCTATGTGTCATGATTCCCTAGATATAAATCAATCGCCTCATAGAAAGTTAAATTATAGTTTGCGTACAGTACAGTCTATTTGACTAAACATATGTCGCGATTGAACTAGAGGTATTGGTTCACCGAGACCTCTAATATTATTCGATAACTATGCGATCGTTCTAAACCTATAAAGTCCATTCGTGTTTGACTTAGAGAAACTCCTTTCTCTAATCGCTACACTCTCTAATTCAACCGAAGATTCCTTGAAGATATACTTCCGGAGCAAATAGGACATCCATGCAATTAAGCGAGCGGTCAAATCCCTAACTACAATGCACAGACTCTCACTAGATTTCGGACTGTGCGAACGTTGGTCCTTCGAGCGGTATTCCAGGAGACTCAGGGACAGGTCACAACACAGTTGGTCCTCTAATGAAGTTGCAGTGATGTATTATGTCCTAAGAACTAATGGCGTAGAACTATAATCATAGAATTTTTACTCGATTAATGGGAACCACTTAGAGATTATAGGACGAGGGAGCTCAGTGAACTCATCGACTATGAGCACCCACTTATGTATGCGAATGTCTCTATATTTTAGCTGATGAGACTCAATTCATATACTCTACATGCTAGTGTTAAATAAGAAATGCCACTATCCTAATTATTGGCGTAACCCATCGACTAGAAACTTGTTCTAATACATTCTCTTACTAAAGGAATTATCTCATAATTCTCCTAGATCAATTCACAGTACTTAGATAATAACTATAAGGTCTATATCTATGCATAATAAAATGGGACAATAGATATAGCTTGCGGAAATAGAATTTCATTAATAACGAAATTTGATTGTTTACAAGTAAATATGGAAAGAGCACAACCACAAGTTAACTTGTTGGTCACCTACTCTAACAAGATTCCTCATGCCCGAGGCAACGTAGTTTAGTGGAATATTGTGGTGTATAGATTATTGTAATTTATGTTTCGTTTAATATATTCAATTTTTGAAATGCTAAATCCAACACGTAAATTACTAGATCATGCAAGTAATTAAATTTTCTTCTCTCTCTAAAATCTCAAAAGTCCAAAAAACGTCGGTTTATCTCTCCACCAACAAAGTTTTTCTTTTCCCTCACGCTTGCACGAAAACATCATAAAAACAATACTATAACTTGAGATACGAACTTGAAGAAAATATTCTCAAAATTATCTTACGATGAAGATAATCATTCTATATCTTTGCCTATTAATTTTATTTTATGTCCGAATTAAGATTGATTTTAATTTTTTTTAGTAGCTATAGGGTTTTTCTGGGATTTTTTTTTATTCAATTGTTTTTTAAATGTTTAATAAATATTTAATGATTAATGAAATTTTAATAAATTTTAATACTTTATAAATACTTAATAAATGTTAAAACATTTAATAATTAAATAATTAGAAATTTAATAAATATTGAATACATGTTTAAAAAATATTGAATAAATGTTAATAATTTTTTTTTAATAAATGCTAAATAACAAATATTTAGTAAATGCTTAATTTATGTTTTAATTTTTCTGAAAAGCGTTTAATAAATGTTTGGTGAATATTTGTTTTCAGATGCCTAGTCAACCTAGAGCAGACAAGGAAAAATCGACTGGTGGTAGATTAAAGGACCATATTGTTACAATGTCCGATCATGGTAAAGAAAAACCAACCCATGATGCTGAAGTGTCAGTCTCGCATCACATATCTTTAGACTTGGCAGGCCCCACTTATTGAGATGGTTTAGAATTGTAGGAGTAATCGGCATTGTACCTACTAAAAGATTGTATATTTGTTCATCATAACTCAACATTGATTTATGCATTTGTTGTGAGAGGGCAGCCGGACACGAACACAATTCATATGCCGTTCCGAGAGATGTTCATCGCCCTCCATGATGTTCGTTATATCATGGGATTAGATATTATTGGGAAGCTACATCGTCGTTGGAGACCCAGAGAATGAGATTAGAGCTGCTTGTTGTTGTCTGTCTGCTCCGCCTTCAAAGGTGCGCGAATGTTTTGGCGATAAAGGTCTAACATACGGGAGGTTGTTGCACTTTGCAGGTATGATCACTCTGTTGAGACTCGTGCTCAAATATATATCTTGTATCTTATCGGTTCCACATTGATTGTTGAAAAGAGCAGGGGCATGTTTAAGCCGACTAGTCCATTAATTGAAGATATTTCAAAAGTCAATCAGTATTCCTGGAGTTCGGGTGCATTGGCATATTTGTACCGCCAGTTAGGTGCAGCTTCGCGACCGTAGTGAAGCAAATAGGGGGTCCATTGGTATTGTTGGAGGTATTGATTTAAAGTCATAATTCTTTAGGCGCAACTTCGCCAACTGTGGTGAAGCAGATAGGGGGTCTCTTGCTACTGTTGGAGGTATTGATTTTAAGTCACAGTTCTTTTATTTTATATCAATAATTTATTGTGTGGCTAATGAATGTATCATGAAAAAGTGTCGGGTATACGAGTATTTTCCATGTTTTCAACCCCCTATACTAAGTATATATGATGAAAGTCGGCCACGATGTATCAAATGGAAGATTTCGAAGAAATCGCAGGAAAATTTGGTTAAGGATATGGGATATTATCGAGGATATATCGACAGTTTAGAGGCTAATGACGTAAGTTTTAATTTTTAAATTGAGTAATGTTAACAAATGGGTTGTCCTTTGATTATGATTCTTATTTTTGTTAGTAAGCTAACAAATGGGTTGTCATTTGATTATGATTCATATTTTTGTTATAGATAGGTTGGGTGTCGTTTGGAATGGACGTGTCATTAGATGTACCGAAGACAATCTACCACGACAAAATTTGGTAGTTGAAAATCGTTGAGTTGTATATTCCGGATATATTTTTGTGACAGTTTGGGTGGAATTAGATTATACCTGCTTTCCTGTTGCCTTCGACTGCCAAAACTAAAAGGGGGAAAACTTACTTACCGTGTGTTTTATGATCCTGAAGATGAAAATTGGGATGTGTTAAGTGTATATTTTTACACTTTATCGTATCTTTTTATTTGAGCTTTTGGGGTGTTTTAACGATAATTGGTGCTTAAAAGTTAATTTATTGTATTTTAGGTACAAATTGAAGAATTGCAAAATTATGGGGTCAAAATTGCAATTTTGGAGGAAATATGGGCCAAAAGTGAAAAAATCAAAATTCTGAAAATTTAAAGCTGGGACCCCCGTCCGAGTTTTAGTTCAAATTGTGGGACCCCCGTCCGAGACTCCGAAGCTGCACAGTAAAGGGATTTTAATTGCACAAGGAAACTGCCTTCTTCCCCAAGTTCTTCACCCTATATAAGACCAAGCCAAGCACACAATTGGGGATCTTTTTACGAAAATATACACCACAATACGCGAGGAACGAAGATCAACAAAGACTCAAGCATAGTTTTTCTTATTTAATTTATTTCTTTTATTTTCTTTATCATAAGAACTACGAGTAGCTAAGTCTTTATTTCTAGGATTTTATTTGGAACCCTATGTGGGATTTATGAACCTAATTCTATGATTTTATGCAAGTTTTAATTCCAGATTATTTCTTCTACTTGTTTTATTAAGTTCATGAAACTGGCCACTTTATGCGCTTTTATGTTATTGTTAATCGCATAAATCGGAAGATCGGGTTAATAATTAGAACTGTGGTAGAAGAGCATTTGTGGTATTAACATAGGAATATAGTTAATCTCTTAGGTAGCCATTATTGAGATTTGTGCTTAATGCTGTGTTCTAGAATTAATTGCATAGGAATATAGTAATTGAATCTAGGGTATTAGAATCGTAATACACGCGGAAGCGGGTTATGATTATTTTAGCATCTCAGGTTAATAATCCGGGTTAATTGCTTGCATAATTGAAGGAATTGGGGGAATAATAATCGCATAGGGGGGAGAATAAAATCCTAGGCTCGTTTACTCTGATAAATCTTCGTGTTTAATTTGCTTTCTTGCTTTTTCGTTTTAATTTGCTTTTTAATTTAATTTAGTTAATTCTCTCTAAAGTCGACTGTGTAGGGTGGGCTTGATAATAATTGGTAGAATTTAGCGTCTAGGATTAGATAATTAAATATTCCATGTGGGTTCGATATCCAGACTTTTAGTCCACTATATTACTTGTACGATACGTGCACTTGCGTGTAGGTTTTCGACCAACAAGACTTTGGCGCCGTTGTCGAGGAATATTTTAATTATTTATTTTATTCTAGCTCTAAATTTGAACAATTTTCACGATTCACCCAAGTTAATTTTTATTTTTATTTTAATTTTTCATTTTATTTTTTTTTTATATTTTTTCTCTTTGGTTACATGTCAGGGTATAATTTCCGTGCACCTCAAACGGGAAATGAATGGCTTCCGTATGGCGAATACCTCCAAAATACTTATGATATGCCGTCACTTTGTTCAATATGTGGTGGAGATCATTACACTAACCAATGTTGGTATGCACCGAAGGCAAATAATTTCATAGATAATACCAACGACGGTTATTGGAACACATTCACCAACACGTACGAGCGGAGCATTCCAAGCCAAGATTTCCACAATTTTCAACATCGACAGCCGCAATTTGATGATTTTCAAACCTATTATGCAAGGCCACGAGAACCCACTATTGAGGAGTGTTATAGGAAATCCATCCTTGAAGATTTTATGAAATCCACTCAAGCATCTATCCGAAGACTGGAAATAATGTTTGAAGAGATCAAGTTCAAGATGTTTGTTGAAAATATTCCAGACGATATCGAGAATGGTTGCAACAAAGAAAATCTTTCTAAAACTTGTTGTGAGAAAAATCCATTAGACCTAGAAAATATTTTCAATGAGAGGGAAAAGGAACTTACGAAGACGCTTAAGGATGATGAATATGAGAATGCAGTCAGCTCAAATCCAAAGATGTCTCGGAACAAGAGAAGAAGGTGATAGATGTGGTTAGTGCAAATATTCAACTTGAGGATATTGTTGTTGTTCATGACGTGGCTTTGAAGGCATCAATAGAGGTTGATGAGAAGACGAATGTGTTTGAAGTGGAGGTTATACGCGGACGTGAGGCTTTTGTGTACCAATTTGAGGGAGCGGATGATGAAGATCTCATCTTGGCTTCGTACCGATTGATTACAACCAAGAAAGATTACAAGCTAAAGTGGACCCTGACATATTGCAATCCTATCCCTGTATCGGTTGCAATTGAAGTGACAAAGCTCATGGATGGATGCACAATCTACAAGGCTTTGGAGTGGACATAACAATTTCAAGAAGCAATGTCCGGCTGAAGACTTAAAACTTAGCGCTTCTCGGGAGGCAACCCGAGCTTTATTTATTTATTTATTTATTTTTCCGTAGTTTTCTTTAATTTTTCGTTTCGTTTTTATTGTCATAGGCATGCATTCTAATTAATTTATTTGAATTTTAATTTTTAGGGTCGAAAACATGGTCAGGGGGTCGAGACGGCCGTCCGAAATTGCAAGCAAAATCCCGGACGGCCGTCTGGGAAACATAACGACAAAATTGTCATCTCTGTCTATGGGACGGCCGTCCCAAAAATAGGTGTAAATGTGGGACGGCCGTCCCACAATAGTAAGAGGAAAAAAATGTCGGCCGTCCGAAAATCAGCACAAAAACCGGGACGGCCGTGCGAATTAAAGAGGGGCGTTTTAAATTTTAAAAATCAGATTTTCTCTCCCATTATTTCCTAAACCCTCTTCTTTCCTACTCTCAAACTCCAACGCACAAATGGAGACAAGAGAATCGAACCAAAATCTTCAAAATCTACTCTTTCAAGACACGCCCACAAGGTGTTCGACAATTTGCTCCAACCAAATTTTGAGTTCGATTCTAGACCAATTCTCTCGGAATCTATTCTAACCGCTCTCCAACCTATGCCGTCCAACAAAAGAAGCCGCACAAATGAAGCTTCATCTTCCGAAGGCAAAGGAAAACGCAAGAAAAGTGCCACCAAAATGACGATTCCTCTTCCAAAGCCGCTCCGCAAGCCCGAGACGAGCCCGAAGCCTCAAGCTCCCGTGCCGATCGATGATTCCAAAAGAAGATGGAGCGAGAGATGATAACTATGAGGAACCGATTGACTACCGTTGAGCATAAAGTCAATACGGTGGAGGCACTTCAACGGTGGTCGAGCAAAATGCTACAAGCTATTGTCCAACACTTGGGATGCGGGACGCCCGATTGCATAGAGCCGACACCTTTACCGGCACCCATTCTTGAGCCCGTACCCGAGCTTTCAGATGAGGACGAGCATGAGAGAGCAAGGGAGGAGCACCCCGATCACATCGACTCCGACTAAATCAGGTGTTTTCTATCCTTAAACTTTGAGCTAATTTCGTTGAGGGCAACGGAAATTTTAAGTTTGGGGGTGAAAAACATGTTTTTGTTCTTATTTGTTTTAGTTTGCATGCATTAGGTTTTATTTGTTTTTATTGCTTTTATAGTTTTTTTCCGGAATATAAAAAAAAAAATATTTGCTTGAGTCGAATGCATCGATGATTTATGATGATGAGAGATGATCAATGTTTGATGATGAGATTGCTTGTTTTGTGTGATAAGGATTAGATGTTTGTTTAGCTTTCGATTCAACGGAACTTAGAAGCGAATTATTTCTAGGAATCACACTTTGTGCATTGCTTTGGTTGAAGGTTTTGTATTTTAAATTTGGAATTAATTTGTGCTATATCATGCTATGTTCGGTTTTAGAACTCACCTTAGGAAATTTACGATACGAAGTATTGAGTAGTGAGTGATTTGGGATATGATTTGGGCCTTCTTTGAACCGTTTGAGCCTTTCAAGCCGACCTTTTTATCGAAATTGTCCTTAGAACCTTGATTTGAGCCTCGGAGAAAAGGTGTTCTTTCTTTTAGCCAATGTGTAAGGTAGAATAGGTGGAGATTCTTGAAAATTACCCCTTGGAGTTCGGTCGAAAATTTTTATAAGGTCCTTCTTCTTCGAAAAAAAAAAGAGAGAAAAAGGGAAGAACAAGAGAATAGAAGGGAGAAATAAGGACAAGTTGTTGAATTATTTTTGAAAACTCGATCCATTGCCTCAAAAGCAAAAGTGGAGACTTTTGAACTTTTGAGAATCGAGTTTATTAAAGTCCGTAGAGGTGAATTCATTGTTTCAAACGCCTATCTTTCAAATTTTGGCGTAATAACCTAAATTCAAGAAGAATAGCCACATATACCCATATTTCCTACCTCGAAACAAAGAGCCTAACATTTGAAAGCCACAAAGCCCCAATGATCCCAATAGCTTAATGTTCGATATTAGTAGAGTAGAATAATTTGGTGAGTATTTGGAGTCAAGCATATGCATGTAAGTATAAATTCTTTCTATCTTTAATTTGCAAATATTGGATGCTTGAAGCAATTGTATGAATTGTGGTTTTTGGTAATGGTGAGTGACTAGGTGTTGTTGAATTTTGAGCTTGTGAATGCCTAAGAATTGTCATTATAATTACAAGTTCTGAAAACGTGAAGTTGAACATTGATCTATGTAATGAGATGTAATAGTTGTGTTATTTGCTTATTGGTAGATTTTGCTTGAGGACAAGCCAAAGTTCAAGTTTGGGGGTGTGTTAAGTGTATATTTTTACACTTTATCGTATCTTTTTATTTGAGCTTTTGGTGTGTTTTAACGATAATTGATGCTTAAAAAGTTGATTTATTGTATTTTAGGTACAAATTGAAGAATTGGAAAAGTATAGGGTCAAAACTGCAATTTCGGAGGAAATATGGGCCAAAAGTGAAAAAAATCAAAACTCTGAAGATTTAAAGCAGGGACCCCGTCCGAGTTTAAGTTCAAATTGTGGGACCCCCGTCTGAGACTCCGAAGCTGCACAGTAAAGGGATTTTAATTGCACAAGGAAACTGCCTTCTTCCCCAAGTTCTTCACCCTATATAAGACCAAGCCAAGCACACAATTGGGGATCTTTTTACGAAAATATACACCACAATACGCGAGGAACGAAGATCAACGAAGACTCAAGCATAGTTTTTCTTATTTAATTTATTTCTTTTATTTTCTTTATCCTAAGAACTAAGAGTAGCTAAGTCTTTATTTCTAAGATTTTATTTGGATCCCTATGTGAGATTTATGAACCTAATTCTATGATTTTATGCAAGTTTTAATTCCGGATTATTTCTTCTACTTGTTTTATTAAGTTCATGAAACTGGCCACTTTATGCGCTTTTATGTTATTGTTAATCGCATGAATCGGAAGATCGGGTTAATAATTAGAACTGTGGTAGAAGAGCCTTTGTGGTATTAACATAGGAATATAGTTATTCTCTTAGGTAGCCAGTATTGAGATTTGTGCTTAATGATATGTTCTAGAATTAATTGCATAGGAATATAGTAACTGAATCTAGAGTATTAGAATCGTAATACACGCGGAAGCGGGTTATGATTATTTTAGCATCTTAGGTTAATAATCCGGGTTATTGCTTGCATAATTGAAGGAATTGGGGGAATAATAATCCCATAGGGGGAGAATAAAATCCTAGGCTCGTTTACTCTGATAAATCTTCGTGTTTAATTTGCTTTCTTGCTTTGTCGTTTTAATTTGCTTTTTAATTTATTTTAGTTAATCTCTTAGGTAGCCTTTGTGGTATTAACATAGGAATATAGTCTATAATTTTATGCAAGTTTTAATTCCGGATTATTTCTTCTACTTGGTTTATTAAGTTCATGAAACTGGCCACTTTATGCGCTTTTATGTTATTGTTAATCGCATGAATCGGAAGATCGGGTTAATAATTAGAACTGTGGTAGAAGATCCTTTGTGGTATTAACATAGGAATATAGTTAATCTCTTAGGTAGCCATTATTGAGATTTGTGCTTAATGCTGTGTTCTAGAATTAATTGCATAGGAATATAGTAATTGAATCTAGAGTATTAGAATCGTAATACACGCGGAAGCGGGTTATGATTATTTTAGCATCTCAGGTTAATAATCCGGGTTAATTGCTTGCATAATTGAAGGAATTGGGGGAATAATAATCGCATAAGGGGAAGAATAAAAGCATAGGCTCGTTTACTCTGATAAATCTTCGTGTTTAATTTGCTTTCTTGCTTTGTCGTTTTAATTTGCTTTTTAATTTATTTTAGTTAATTCTCTCTAAAGTCGACTGTGTAGGGTGGGCTTGATAATAATTGGTAGAATTTAGCGTCTAGGATTAGATAATTAAATATTCCCTGTGGGTTCGATATCCGGACTTTTAGTCCACTATATTACTTGTACGATACGTGCACTTGCGTGTAGATTTTCGGCCACCAGCAGGATGTCCCATCGGTACCATCTAGCTTCCTTTTGTACCTGCAGGAGTTATATAGACCATTTGTTGAGCAACATCGATTGGATGTGCTACAGCCGGAACAAACAGAGGGACACAATGATTCAGGTGTTGACCCGTCTAATTACATGACGAGCTCTAGGAGGATAAAACGTCATCAGTAGTTAGATTAATTTGTAGGATTAGTGATGTTGGACTTGTTGGTTTAGAATTGCTTTTTTTTTTTTTTATGAATTTAGACTTCTTGGTTTCTTAGAATTTATAACTACTTGTTTCCGTGGATTGTATAATTACTTGTTGGGTTTTGATGATTCTCTAATCACTTGTTTTTTATGGATTTAAACTTCTTAAGTTTTGATGAATTTATTGATGGTGGAATTATATTGAAAGATGGTGTTTTTTTTTTCCTTTTTTTTTTTTTGTAAAGTTTTTGCATTAAACAATTAGTGTGGATAAACACTTTTGTGGTGAAACTTGTGTATAAATATTTTTTTTTACAAGTTTGGTTTTAAACTGCGTGAACAAAATACATGGAATATTTGAATAAATGTTGTTTAATTGAGCTAAAAAAAATTCCAATTTTAGTGCTTATAATATCACATATATTAATGCAAATTCATTCCGAACAAACAATTTGCTTCACAATAGAAATGATTCACACAAAAGACACGCTTAAATCAGACGCTATACTGATCAACCCGCACCCAACATTGACGCGTCTTGTTTATAAGTGGCTTCTAATGTGGGAGCACCTTATATCACCTTTTCGTTTCCAAAAGTTGATTTACTGCATATATTTATAGTAAAAATACATATATACAACAAATAAAATAAAACCATATAATATAACAATAAAAATTATGAACACTTCCAAACAAAAAAATATATGATATTTACTTTCGACGAATGAGTTTTTAACAAAAAAATTGTTACTATAGATGAATTATTGATGCACTAAGTACGAACAAATATCTTTTATACTATTTAATTTAGTTTCTAAGGATATTTAAGATTGTGAAATAATTTTTAGCTCAACAATCCTACGCTATTTGTTTTCTTTTTCAAATATGGGGTTGAAAATCAAATACTTTTTAGATTAATTATTTCTATACTAAGTGCGAATAAATATCTTATATAGTTTTTAGTTGAGTTTCAAAAAAAAATTGTAAAATAGTCTTTAGCTTAACGCTTTATACGCAATTTAATTTATTTTCCAAAATTATGGTTGAAAATCAGAATTCGCCTTCGGATTATTAAACAATTGATCGTGGAAAAAAAGGGCAATGTACGTCGTATTTGAACGCGATTTACATACACTTGCGTCCCGGTTGAACGCGGCTCGCATATGCGGCGCGCCAAATATAAGCGCCCTTTGCTGGTATAAGGTCAAAAGCACTAGGTCACAGGTTGGGACGTCTGTAGTGTGTTAACCGCGTCCAACTTGGGTGCATGTTTTGTGTTCACCGTATCCAACTTCGCACTATATCTTAATTTTTTAATCTAGCTTCAATTGTTTAATAATTCGAAGGAAAAAAAATATTCCCAAATATTTGTAATACAATTAATATTTGTTTAATAATTGTATGATATCAACTACGATAAAAATTAAACAAACATAATAATAAAAAAAAATATCAAATCAACAATAATGTGAAACGTACGCAATGATGTTTCATAAAATAATAAATTCACACTCTATTAATAAGTAAAATCTCAGTTTCCACGTCTATCTTGAATTTTTCTCTCCAGGTGAGCAACGCTATCCTTTGTGTATCGATGCCACATCGTGTTACTCGGAAGTACAAGACAGTTGGGAGACATATCAAGATAAATGAAATGAGATCGATCACATACTTACAATATACTGATCTCTAGCTGCATAACACCATTTGAGGAGAAAAAGTAGCAAATGAGTCTGATTTTGTAGATTGCCCAACTCCAAAATCATTGCATTATAACATGTTTCTATGGTCGTGGCCAAATCAAACAAGACCATCCACGTTTTAGGAGGTGCATGAATATGATTCCTGTGACACAATGTTTAAATTTGTAAAGATCCATATGAGCTAACTAATTCATGTGAACCAAAACATTATATGTAAAGATCAATATGAGCTCTCATATCATGGAAAAGGTCATGTCTAACCTGCAACCAATTATCTTGATGTCCTAATTGCATGTACTACACATATAAATCTTCAAATACCACAGCTTCTAACATTAACCCACGATCTGACATCAGGCACACGCGCATAGTGTATATATTGTAAAGAAGATGGCGGCACCTGCTATACTGGATCATAGTCAACCGTGGATGAAGATGGACATCTTTGACCCTGGTTCGATTTGTTACAAGATAACCCACATCCTATATTTCTTCCTGTTGAAACTTTTTTACTCATCGGATACTTCCCCACTAGATGGATCTCTACGTGTAGAAGTTTTCTTCGGTCGACCTCTCGGTCGTTCCGCCGTCGGCTCGATTAACTCTGTCTCCACAAGATGCAATTTTTATAACATCATATCAATCATATCACGAAACTCAACATCAGAACGAGTAGACATCTCAATAGATAATTCATTTAATCTTCTCACCAGCTCGGCTCTATGATCGGGAACATATCAAGTAACCCTGCAACGTCCACATGAAACGACAAAGACCTCCATAAAACATGAACTTTCTCAAAATGAATTACATCACCACTACTAATCTTGACTGTAATCTCATGTGCACATGGAAGGCTGTGAGTGTTTCTCAAAAAACAGGTACACATACTTGCATCTCTCAGGCATTATTTGTCCAACTTGCGAAGTGCCTTGTGTGTAACAACTTCATATTCCAAATTTCGTAAAATTGGATTTGAGGCAATGTTCTATCTAATTCTCTTCGACTTTTCAAAATTTGAACTATCTCGTTAATCTGGCAATCCATATTTGACACATGTTCCTTCCAAATTGTGTCAAAAACACTAGTTTATGACCCAATCCAGTCCTTAGAAACTGAATGAGCACTCTCACCTCTGAAAGAATTAAAATACAAAATAATTCAAAACATAGACAAATATGAAAATGAAATTATTCAAAAAGCCGGAAACTAAAAAATTACATATTTGTAGACGTATTGCTTAAGTGGACAATTTTATCCGTCCAAACACGTACAAATCTTTCTTTATAAACGAGCTATGTATTTCGAAGATACTCCATTACATCGTGGTGGGCTTCATATTTAGTCAAAATGTCCGCATAGCTCGTAGTACACTCCTCTTTAGATAACGACATAACAAGTTTTTCCACGGTCCTTGGGCGAATGCAACGCCAAGATCCTTTTGTTGTGCATATTCTATGTAGCATGTAGCCCCACATCCCTATTAATATGAAAAATGCACAGTAAAGGGTATGAACGTGGAAACACATGCTATATTGCCTTAATAAATCCTAACTCCCTATATGTCATAATTACTCCCGGTTCTAAGAAACCATAAAATATTGATTTTACTAGACTCGATACACAATTGTAACGTTCTTAGTTTTCATGTTGCATAAATGCAATGGCAACTGTAATTTTTTTTCCAACTGGGGTCACACTAACAATCTCCAATAATGGCATCTTGTGCCTATTACAAAATAATTATATAATATAAATATTCAATAAAATTTTAAGCTCCAAAATAAGATTCATCAAATATAAACGAATAATTACCCATTGGTCTTATATGTAGAGTCCATGGGTAGGACATATGGGAACAACTTCCGTATATCATGAATTCGAGGATCAACAAACACCAAGTCAATAATCTCATTCGTTATTGAATATGCGCGGTGTTGTTGTATATACTTGCTATAGTCTATACACCATATCAAATGTCGAATAACTGTCTTTTCACCCACTAATTTAATTTTGATTTTGAGTCTTGCATTATAAATGTGTTTCAATGAAATGGTAATATTTGGATCTTCACCTCGAAGATGGTCTAAAATCTTCTTCAGCTTCACGTGACTTTTCATCAACATCTCGGTAAATTTATACTGCTTCTCCGAGAGTTGTTTAAAAAGACCATACTTCGAAGCCAGAGGACAACTATGCTTCCCGTAAACTATAGAGAGTTCTCATTTGCCTCTGCTTGTAGAGCCCCTTTCAACTAGAAACCACAATTAATTTATCTGTGCCAATACATTTGGTACTTTTTACATTTCTATTCTTTCGTTTCACCTGTTTTTTCACAAACTGATCACAAGTGATATATAATATATCACAAAAAGTATGACCTATACTTAACTTAATACCATGCTTTCAGTTGTGTCCTCGAAAAAATTCAGAATAATCAACTTCACCATCATCCTAAAAATAAATAAAAATATAACAAAAATTAATTAAATTAATTTACAAAAAAAAAATAGATTGTGTCAAAAGTAGGAGCGGACTCATCAAAGACGGCGCTCACCTTGGACGTGAATACAGTGTACAACGCGCCCAACATGTGCGCGTTGTCTATTGTGTTTGCTTCCAGGTTGTCTGTCCCGGCCTCTGTGTAAAGTTGACGGTTTTTTTGCAAAAAAATATAACATCTTACCTTAGGTTGAAGTGCATCGTCATTTAGAGGTATTGAACTCATTAGTTTATGATTATTACGTAACATAAATGATTATTGACGACTGCTTAGTATTTTGAAAACCCTAGAAAAAATTAGAGAGCACTCAGAGAAAATATAGCGTAGAGAAAGAATATTTATATTATTTATGTTCGAGATTTAATAACTTTTAGTTTTGGATTTAGCATCCCATTCAATTTTCTTGCTCTAAAAAAGTTTGGGCCAAGAAATTAATGTCAAAACGTAAGCCCAAATCACCCAAACTCAAATATGGGCTACTAAATGGCTGCGGTGCGCGGGGGCCGAAAAAGGTTACAATATTTGGTAATTACCACACTTTATATGTTAATTTATCTTTCCCCAAAAAAATATTTTCTGTAATTAAATGCACTATTCATATCTACTTATTAAGTAGATTTCATTAATTCAGTATACCTTTGTTTATTAATTCTTATTCTCTTTATCCCATATTAATTGTCGTTTTTTTTTTTTTTTTTTTTTTTACTCAAAAAAAAAATTTGTCTTTTTAGAGAACTAGTACTTCACTCGTGCGTTACACGGATGTGAGTTTTAAAATGAGAAAAAAATACTAACACTAATACTAATACAATAATATTAATACTAATATTAATACTAATACAAATACTAATACTAATACAAATATTAATTCTATTACTAATACTAATATGTTAATATTGTTGGTGTTAATGCTAATTTACATGTACTAATGCTAATACTAATTTTATGTTAATGCTAATGTGGATATACTAATGCTAATTATAATTGTAATCGTAATAATATCCTAATCCTTATCACACTTCTAATCCTATTCATAACACTAATCATGATTCTAATCCTAATCATAATCCTAATCCTATTCATAACACTAATCATAATTCTAATCCTAACCCTAATAATCTTAATACTAACAATGCTAATGTTAATGCTAATGTTAATGCTAATGTTAATTCTAATTATAATTATAATCTTAATTCTAATCATAATCCTAATCCTAATACTAATCATAATCCTAATACTAATACATATCACGAATTGTAGTACTAATCATAATCTTAATTGTAATTCTTAATATAAATATTAATCATAATCATAATCATAATCCTAATATTAGTTCTAATACTACATTAATTTGAATCCTAATCCTTGTTTTAATATTAATACTAATAATACTAATTCATAGAATATTAATTATAATCATAATTTTAATGCTAATACTAATCACAATCATAATTCTGATTTTCTATCAATGTTTTTTGCAATGATCTATTATTTTGTATAAAAAACAATTATATTCAATCTCGCAACCTTTATATCAACTTACTTATCTCTGGTAGCTGAAACATCAAAAAACACATATTAATAAATATATTTACGGAATCTTTTTTATTCCATGTAATATCCCAAAAAATGTGGATTCTATCATTGTAGACGTGACATTTCTTTTATCCTACTTTTTAAATACAAATATTACCCTTAGGGGAAGTAAAGGTAATATTAAAAGGTGGTGAGGTGTTATTTAAAAATAATATATTAAGATTTCGTGTAAAGTCCCCCTCAGGGTAATTTTTGTCTTTAAAAAGTACCATAAAAAGAAATGTCGTGTGTGCAGGGTAGAATCAGCATTTTTTGGGGAATATTTCAAGTAATTAAAAAAAAATCCGTGAAAAGTCATACTGTAAGGGGGTCGATGTAAGACGAAAACAAACATTAGGAGAATATTGGTAATTACTAATATGTGGGGGCATTTTTTCTTAAATTAGCCTAAGTTCGGGGGGATTTCGTAATTTATCCATGTTAATATACAACTTAAATTGATTTACATGTATGACCACATGTTAGAAACCAACATACAGGCTGATGCTAATGAAAATAGATCAAACTCAAGTAAACAAAAGTCACTATAAAGTGTTTATATAAATAATAAATGAAGAAATTAATATTAATTGATTATTTTGTGTAAACCCAATCGAATATATATCGTGATTTCCAAAAAAATAGAGATATATAATCAACATTAGATTCTTATAAACATTAATAAAATTAATAATATTATTTTTACAAATATTTTAAAAATGTAAATTACAAAATAAAATTATCTTATTATATATCATGGGAAAATAGATAACTTACGAATATTTCACAAATTTAGATACAGAACTTGTAAGTTAGACAAATAACTCATGTATTCCAATATCAAAACATAGTGAGATATATACGGTGTTAAAATATTTATTAATCAATTATTCACGCTATAATACCCTACATTAATATTTTTATTTTCCTATGATTTAAAATTTTAATTTTAAAACTTAGTCAAAATATTTATAGCTAAACATTTTTTTTCCATGATAGGATGTCTATATCTTTACCCACACTATAATGGATTAAATCTCGTATAAGTTCAATATGGTACCTGTTAGAGTAGGTGACCAACAAGCCAACATGTGGCTGTGGTCTTTCGTATTTATTATTGTAATAAACGAACCTTTATTCGTATTAATGATAAAATACCTTGGCATTCTATAACTTTGTCCCTTTGTCACAAGCATAGATATAGTCCTTACTGTTATTACAAGTACTAGTAATTGATCGTTAGGATCGTGAGATATTTACTTAAGTATTATAACTGTTAAACGTGTTCCTAGTCGAAGGGTTACGCCACCAATGAGGATATCGGCCTTTCCCATTAAGAGACTAGCACTTAGTGTATGTGTACTGCATCTCATCAGTAAACGGTATTGTGATATCGGCATGCATAAGTGGGTGCTCGTAAGTTGACGAGTTCACTGAACTCCCTCACCCTAGAAATCTCTAAGTGGTTCCCAATAATCGAGTAGAGATATCTCTTGTATAGTTGTACACCATTAGTCCTTATGACCTTGACATCAACGTGACTTCACTAGAGGACCAGCTGTATCGTGACCTGTCCCTGAGTTCCACCGAGGACCATCCCAAGGGCCAGTGTTCGTGCAGTCCGAAATCTAGTGGGAGGTCTGTGCATTGTAGTCGGGGATTCGATCGCTAGAATAGTCTTGGATGTCCTATGTGTTCTGAAAGTTTGTAATCATTCTAAGTCTCTGGCCAGAGCTGACTAAGTGATGATTAGAGAATTCGATTCTCTAAGTCATGCACGTAACGATTACAACACTTAGAACGATCGCACGGTCATTGAACATATATAGAGGTCTCGATGAACCAATGCCTCTAGTTCAATCGGGACATATGAATTGAAGGGACCGTACTGTACGTTAACTATATCTGAAGGTTCTTGCAGGCACTTCATTTGTATCTAGGGAATCATGACGCATAGTTGCTAGACGCCAATCTTGATTTGTTGGTTGATTAAGGTGAAACGAGCTTCATCTTAATCGTAACTCTAAGGGACAAGTTTTGACCACAGAGGGTTGTGGGCCCACGGCTAGCTTACACCTGAACCATCGAGGGTCACACTGCTCGTGCACATGAGATCTTTGAACAAACGGTCAGAGGTAAAATATGTCTATCTTTGCATGATTGGAAGTCAATATGATTGGGTCCAACATTCGTAATTTGAAATTATGAATGAGAATAAGAAAAGGAAAAGAATGGGCGAACATTGTAGTGGACTTTCTAAATCGGGAAGTTTCCAAATTAAGAAAGTGCACTGAACTAGGGTTTCCACTTTTGGAAAGTTGGAAATTGAGAGTTGGCACTCGTAATGACGAGGACTTTATAACGATTCCGAAAATGTAATCATTGCAATTTTTCGGTCATTGAATTGAGAGAGACGAGCAAGTAAAAGTACTAGCGAACTTAAGCTGTTGGGCCAGGTCCAACTTAAGCCCGCTAGGGTTTTATGCAAGACACTATAAATACAAGATTTATAGGTCTTACACAAAAACAACACAACACAAAACCCTAACCCTAGCCGTCACTCTCTCTCTCTCGGCCACAATCTCCGACGGCCACCGCCGCCATCGCCGTCGCCGCTCTGCCGGAATCGGCCATTCATTGGCCGATTGCTTTCGGTATTCTTTTCCCTCTTTCTTTTCTTCCATTTTTCTAACTATTACGTGTCTAGTGCCACATGTTTAGTAGATCGAAGTATACGAGGTGAAATCCGAGAGGAGGAAAATCGAAGATCGAAGAATCGAGGAGCAGCACACGAGCCGAAGCCGCACGCGACCCCACGCGCCGCCCCGAAGACCGCGCGTGAGATACGCTTCGCCGTGGCCCGTCTCGCCGCTGCTGCCGCTCCACCGCTGTTGTCCCGGATTGTACGGATTGGTTTCCGTAGCAATCTCGACTTGCTTAGCGCTCCTACCTCACGCTTCAAGAGGTAAACACACGAATTCAATGTTCTTGATTCATTTACGTTTAAACAATATATTCATGTTCGTTCTCGTATAATCTTATGTGATTACGTGAAATCGTTTTTAATTGTTGCGAGCATGTTATTTGGTTTAAACGCGAGCATGCTAATTGATTTAAATCCGGTTAAACATTTGAGCATGTATGTCGTTTTTAATTTCGCTCGAAGCGCAAAGGTACGCAATTAATTGATTTAATCATCGGGCATGTGCTTATGTGTTTTAAAGTTGTTTAAATCGCATAAATTTTTTGTTTTCCGCTGCGTACACGTGCCCGAAACCCAACAGTACTAATATCATTAGGGATGGCAATGGGTACGGGTTTGGCGGGTTTTGGACCCGGAACCGACCCGTTTGGGGCGGGTCTCGGTCAGCTAAATGGTTCTGGGTCGGGTAATGGGTTTAAGTTTCTAGAACCGGGTTGTTCTGGGTCGGGTTATGGGTCTTATTGGAACCGACCCGGAACCGACCCGGAACCGACCCGTATATATATATATATATATATATATATATCTATAT